>VZTF01000410.1:644589-704407 GCA_013397755.1 Cnemophilus loriae
CCCCACCCCCCCTTTCTTTCCTTTTATTTTCTTCTTTTTATTTGATTTTTTTTCCCCCTCCATCACCAAAAGCAAGTCGGGGGAACAACTGTGTCTGATGCCTTATCTCTTTTGTGCTGACTGCTGGGGATGAGCCTAGGCTTGACCTGACCATGATTCCAAGGACTGGCACTTCTCTTTTACGCTCACTTTGTAGAGATCCAGACCTTCTCTTCCTGATTGTCAAGAAAATTAAATTATTGCTGAATTCGGAAATCTAGGCAGCAGCAGCTTACTTTTTCCCTGCATCTCTCTGGAATCGTTTCTGGGATATTTCCAAATCATCACAGAAAGCAGGAGGAATGAACCGGCAGCTAGTGAAAATTTTGACAACCTTGTTTGCATTTTTCTTAGAGACAAACCACTTCAGGTAGGTGATACCACTCTGTAATAATATTTGTCAAAAGGTTGTGAGAATCATAACTATAAAGATGCTACGTCACAATAACCTAGTTTGTTTGCTGTATTTGAAAGTGTTTTGTGTTCATTCTATATAGACTGTCCCTCTTACACTCAGAGACTCGTTGCTTGGTAACAAACACAAAAAATAATAATCTCAAGTTTGGGTGATCTATTTTCCATTTTCTGATGCAAAGATGTGGGTTTTTTTCGTGGTATATCAGTATAGCTAAGAACATTTTCTTCGGCTTTTGTTCCAAAATACAAATTCTCTGCTCCTGGCGGAGGTTGTTTAGGAAGTTGCTTTGGTTCCCTCCTCTTCAATCTTTGGAAATGATTGTACCAGCTTTTTCGGTGATGTAGTTATCTGAAATTAGAGAACCAGCCCTCTGATTTTGGGAAAACCCTGGATCAGACAAGTATTGTGTTCACTTAAAGTAGCAGTGTTTCTGAATTTTTTTTAACATTTCATGAGCTTTTGCTTCAGCTATTGACTTTTTTGTGGTACTAAGCAAACAGGTCAGTCTTATTAACCAGAATAGCATTTTAGATGAGATTCATTATTGTACTATATGCTGCTGTGCATCTGCACATACTGATGTATCTACATGTAAAAGTGTTTTTCTAAGAGTAATGAGGTATACATATAATGACAGAGTGAAACAGTGTTTATATTTGTGAGCCTGGGTTCACAACACGACTGATAACTAGTGGACTCTGAATGAAAACAGAAGCAATTTGTCTAGGAATAAGTGTGCTATATTAATTTTCCAGTTTTTATTTCCTTAACTGAATTATTTCATTATTTAAGTTTGATTTATCATCTGCTGTGTATTAAATATTAAAGATATTTGTAATGGTACCCTGTCATTGACAAAAGCAAAAAAAAGCAACCACCTCCTATAAATGGAACCTGAAAAAAATGTGTGGAATCACTCCACGAGAATTTACTATCACCTTGCCTTTTAACAATTCTGGTGAATTGTTTATCTTTTGTAGCGAGAGAAAGGATTTGATATTTGCTTCTCATTTCAGATGATCACATGTATATCTGATTTTTTTATACTTGCGTGTAGATGCATGAAAATAACCCATGAAACACTCCTGAAACTGAGAGGTTCCCTTTGGGCAAATATTTAAACAGAGAGTGGTTAAGAAGTCAGAGTCAGAATTACTTTTAATTTAGCTCAAAGACAAAGTGGGAGCCGACACAATGAAATTGTTTATTTAAGAATCAAGATAATGTTTTATTATTAAATTCGTGCCTCTACACACTAAATATGACCGTTTTCATTCTAGTTTCTTTCTCCCTGGGGAACAACCATGGGGAACTCCTAAACTGTCTTTCTCTGCAATATATTATGTGCTTGCAATATATAAGGTGCTTTGTACACAGCATTTCACACACATGATATGGTACCAGAAGTTTGCTCTTAAATCCTTAAAACAGACATGTTTAGAGAACTTGCATATAAACACCACCTGGTGATAATAAATTTTAGTACTCAGTGCTCATCAGGTGGGGCTGAAACCCCCCTCAGATCAGTTGTGACTGACTCCAGAACCCTTTTTGCCATTTTAAGAAAGAATCCAGACACTCACTAGCATGACTGAAATCTTTTTTGGGTAGCATCTGTAAAACACAATTTTTAATTTTTTTTTTTCCATCTGTATCTTTCCCAACATTAACAAACCCGGTATTTTTCAGTGTTGCTGGCTGTTGTGTGGAAGTTTAAGACCACCTTAAACCAGTGTTAACATAACATTTTAAGAGGATCCATGCAATTAAAACTGTGATATAAAATAAGATATCAAAATCACCCTAAGGTGGATCTACATGTTAAGGTGAAGAGTAAATTGAATCTTCTAAAGTCTTAAAAATGTAACAAATTTATTTTTAAAGCTAAGGTTTTTTCTGAATAGAAAATTGTGTTCATGCATGATACCTGAAACTCATTTTTATTTCTAGAATAAAGTTTTCAGATGAAAGGTAGAGTATATTGCTCTTTAAAAATATTAATTGCTACCTTCACTGAGTTGAGACAATTTTATTTAGTGATGTAATTTCTCCATGACTTGAATACAATACAAGCGAAATATTAGCTAATGGTGGCTAATAATTTATTTAGGACGACTTTCTGTAAAGAACATGATTCAAGATCTGGAAAATCCCCCTCACAGACCCTGTCTCCTTCAGATTTTTTGGACAAATTGATGGGAAGGACATCGGGGTATGATGCTAGAATCAGACCAAATTTTAAAGGTAAGTTTTCTAAGACTTCTAATTCATTAATTGATAAAGTTTGGGACAAATTATAGGTTTTGAAGGGTTTTTAACCTCTGGGTTTAGATTATGTTTTTAATAGCTTTACTTTTCCAGTGTTATAGTGCCATGGAAAACAGTTGATACATGGGGTGAACTAGGAGAGCAGTGCAGGTAATAAGGGTCCAGAGCTTGAAAACCCTCTTTTGACATGACAGTAATGTTCAGCTGTCAGAAAACGCTTCTGAAGACCTTACTAATTTAACGTAGTGAGTGGGATTATGGGCTTCAGACTAAAACCAAATGAGATGACTTGTTCCTGAAATTTTTAAGCCACAAACACAATATCATTAAAACTTCCATGCTGAGATATTGTCTTCTTTATAGCAGCCTGAAGAAAAAAAAAAATCTATGTTTTCTCTCAACTTGAAGAAAGTAAAAGCTTCTTCCCCAAGGTAGGGGGAACTCAAGGAATGTACATAGAAAATTTTATCCTGCAAATGCTGAATGAGTGATAAGAACCACTGTCTCAGGATCCCTATAAAATATAGAAACTGTATTCTGTTTGGCACTTCCACGACAGCGCCCTTTTCTTCCAAAATTTGGACTGAATTGTGGAACATCATCACCACCATCCCAGCACAAAGAAGGCTGTGTACTGGAAGCTTCTCTTGCAAACGTTATTACTCAAAGCAAGTTTTCCTTGCTGTAATCCTGTAAATCCCTATGGAAGAGAGCACAGAATATCTTGTGGCTTTCTATGAAAGGAGTTAGGAGAGACGTTTTCATTGCCAATATTTAGAATTTGGGAGAGTCCTATAATTCCACCAAAATCTTCTCCTCTATGCCAATTTAAAGCTCAGAATATGGTTTTATTTTGAAAACTGATAAAATGCTTTCTCCCTTAGCAAATCTCATGCCAATGTACATTTGCAACTCATATCTATTAGCTTTGGTCACTGAAATGCATTTTTTCCTATATTAAGCCTTTTTGGCAGTGCTGTGAAAGTTGATAATGGCTGGAAAAAATAATCAGTTCTTAGCCAGTGAATGAACTGTAAGGAGAGAAGAAGCTCACATGTCAATGAGAAAAGTGTTTAATTAAATTTAGATCAAACATCAGTTTCTTCTCTCTGTTCCACATGTGCAAATTACAAGATTTAGAACAAAGTGACTTTTTCTGACTTCTTCCTATGCCTGAGCAAGGAGCAAACTAGTATGGATTTCAGATCCAAAGGTTTGAAAGCTGACAAGTTAAAAAAACTGAGTCAGTGAAGTCTAAAGTCTTAATTTCAGAGTATTTTTCAAAGCACTTATTGAGTTCCTGAACTGGTGTTCACATCAGTTTATAGTGAGTAATATTGCATTAGTCTCTGACATTCATTTTGTGTGTTTGCATGAGTATCAGTGAAATTTTAGAGAACATAAATGAAGGCAGAAATTGCCTGAATTGTGCAAGGTATTCCTTAAGAATTTTTTCCTGCTCTTTAAAATGGCGGGGGGGGGCAGGTATTAAAAATTCTTCCTCTGTAGTATCTCAGACAAAACCAGTATATAGCAAGAGTCCCATGTACATACTTAGTCCCATGACTTAGAGACAGCTCTCTATAGCTCCCCAGTATGTGTCTACAAGCATTTCATGAAAAACATAGGAGACAGGTTGATAGCTTTGCTGCCCTGACACTCGAGTGTGCACAGCAGGTGTGGTGTGCACAGCAGGTGTGGTGCGCATGGCATTGTATGGTGCACGCTGAGCTCTTTGACAGACACTTCTCCCCTCTGAGTCCTGTATTTTGTTTGCGTTCCCGGAGTGAAGTTGCTGCCTGTTGACACCTATGAACCCTTACTGGCAAAGCATCTGCCGTATTTTAGTTTTTGATTTTTTTTTATTAAGTCACACTCCAGAGCAGGATGGTACTTTGCGGCAGTTTGAACTGATAAACAGATCTTCAGTGCTTTCTCTTAATTTCGTGTCTGTGGGCTCTCCCAGAGCTCTCAGTCTTCTGATGAGGGGCCTGAAAGTTCTTCTTGTTCTTTGCTATGTTCATTTGAGTGGATTTTGGACCTCAGAGTTTAGAACCAGAGAGTTAAGGCATTCAGTTTTGAACTTCACATCACTAGTCGAAACCTTGTCAGCTAATAACCCTGTTTATTAGTCAGCATCCATGTTCTAGTTGCCCAAGTCTCATTAATGTTTCAAAAAATTGAAAATACTTATTGTTCTATGTTGCATACTTCTTCCTTTTAAAGAATAAGGACAGCTGCAAAGGAGTCAAAATAAATTTATTTTGCTTGAAGTTAGTATGGTAAAGATTATTTTTTTTACTGAGTCTTTACTATGTTCATAATAAATTGTTTATGTTTTTAACATTTATAAATATGTTTAAGATAATTTTGGGGGTAAGGCCTATTGTACAATACTGATATTCTAAATTATATAAATGGAAGAATGTATGAAATGCTGAATAAGTACCTGATTCATAACGCTTTTTCTATTTTAAGGGAAGAACTTTTTATCATAGGAGAAGCTACTGAAGCAGTGGTTTAAACTAGGGATCTTCTATCTGGCTTTGATTTTAGTCTGGGGATAATATTTGTTTACTGTGTTTCAGAAAAGACATTGCGACTCAAGGCAGTTGTGCCACTATTCAGCCTCTCCTTGTAGAGTCTTGAGGAGCAGCTGTTTGAGGAGTGGCTGAGGGCACTGGGTCTGTTCAGCCTGGAGAGAAGGAGACTGAGGGGAAACCCCATTGTGGTCTTCAACATCCTCATGAGGGGAAGTGGAGGGACAGGCACTGATCTCTTGTCTCTGGTGACCAGTGACAAGACCTGAGGGGATGGCCTGAAGTTGTGTCAGGAGAGGTTTAGGGTCAATATGAGAAAAAGGTTTTTCACCCATTGGGTGGTTGGGCACTGGAACAGGCTCCCCAGGGAAGTGGTCACAGCACCAGCCTGACAGAGTTCAAGAAGTATGTGGACAATGCTCTTGGGCACATGGTGGGGTTCTCTTGGTCCCTGTGCAGGGCCAGGAGTTGGGCTTGATGATCCTGAAGGTCTCTTCCCACTCGGTTTATTCTGTGATTCTCTGATTCTACTCATGTATTTGTCTAGCTTTTTCTGCTTTAGACCAGTTACACAGCTTTTTCTGAGTCCACTACAAGCGTTTAAAAGTGTCAGAAAAGTCTGATTTCATGGAAATGCAACTGAGTAGAACACATTCATCTTATGCCACTGATTATACAATAATTAAATATACTTTTATGACTAGTTTGAATTACTGGAAAACAGCAGCTATTAGATTAATTTTTGAAATAAAGGCTGTGCACTCTAAAGAGAGAGGAAAATGCTACTTACTGGAACAAGGTGTTTTATCCAGATAAAGCATTTCTTCATTAGTGGCTGCTTTTTCCTATCTTGTTCTTGCAAATTAAAAAATTCAGGAAGATAGTGGGAGAGCAACAGGTGAATATATAAACATTTAGACATCAACAAAAGGGGTTTTTTGGTTTTGATTTTTTCATGTGTGGTTTTTTTTTTGGTTTTGTGCTTGTTTTTTTGTCCAGCAGTACTGTATAATGAGAGATACTTTCTCTTTTGTATTGTTCTGTCTTATACAATCATTTGAACGCAGAGGAACACATTTCTTCTTCTTTTTGATTTCAAGTCGTTGGATACAAAATGTCCAGACACTAAGAGGGGATATCCCCCCTGATGAAAAGCCAGAAGGAAGTGCCGGAGTGACAGCTCTCGAAATTGCCCATCTTTAATCACTTTCTGTCGGATATTTAATGCATACTTTTTCATCTTCCACTTATCTTTCATTGAATTTGAATAGGCTAATAATTTCTGTAATGACACAGAAGGGAATACTTTTAAATGTAAATATGAAGACTGCAGTCTAGTACTAACTGAAGTCCCTGAGAGTGTTTCTGTTGGCAGCAAATGTATGCTGATGGTCCTATGAGTTGATTTGCAGTTTCTTCAATTATTCAATTATTCTTCAGTTGAGCACGGTTGCTGTAAAATAATAAAAGGTGAGGCTTGCACAATGCGTTTTTTCTTTATTAATATTAATTTTCTATTTTGTTTAATGGTAAAACCCAAGAGAAGCAATGTCTTTTACTTTCTCCAGTGCTCACTTTGCTTTCAAAGTGAAATAAAAACCAGAAATAACAGCGTAGGGCACCGCTGTTATGAAACTAGCCAAGAATGTGCTTTCTCATTGCTCGAAACCAGGGATGGTGAAGTGGTATCTCAGCTTAGTGTATATTCAGCTCAGGCTCAAAAGCACTGCATGTAATGCCATGATACAAGGGATCAATCTAAAGCTGAATCACAACATGAGTTGTGGGGCTGGTGGAAAGCCAACTTGAATTTTACATTTCCGAGCAGGTGTTGATCTTCCGAGGTTACTTGATTATTTTGACTTTTTAACATTTTCGTCATCTAAAACCCCTTAAAATCGAAACGTAATCTAGAAATTATCAGATAGAAAAAACCCATTATCTATAGGCACTGCTATGTCCCTTATGCCAAATAGTTTAAGTAATAGGCTGGCTGTCATGCACTGAGTACAGAGCAGGGGAGTTGGTCACCAAGAGCTGTAGAAGTATGTTATCTTCAGGTATGGATTACATTTGCAATGAAGATGATAGTGATTTTCTTTGTATTGAATTTCATTCCATGTTTTAAATTCAGTCTTTCCCGTTGAATCATTGTTTACTAAAGATTATTCTGATTTTTATGGAATTACATGGAGGTGTGCAGGAATAGTGCCTATTAATGTTACCCTCATCACTGGATGGTGCAATACAGTGTGAATTAACTTGCTCAAAAGCTGCTGTTTTGTTAATGGTGCAGTTTGGGGGTGTAGGGCCATAGTTGTAAAAGATTAGTCTGTGATTACAGCAGAGTAATGCCATTTTCATGCCGAGTCTGTGGGTTTATATCTGAATAATAAACACATGGACTAAGTAATTTACTGAAAATTAGCCTGACAACTGTTACAGGAAATGGCTTATGCACTTTAATACTTTAACTCCTTGGCAGCAAGGATCAGGTTTTCCCATATGTTCAAACCCACTGCTTACTTATTTGGCCCCTGAATTGACCAGTAATGAAATGCTTAAAAAACATGAATAGAAAACACCGAATGACATTTAAGTGTGAAACTAATGGCATCAAGCTTAATAAATAAAAGCAGTTTCTATGCACATGATAAGAAGATCTGTCTGCAAAAGTTGACCTTAATCTAGACATACAAAAGTGGAAAAGCATACCGAAGATAAGCTGCGGGACTGTAGCAATTTGTTCTCTAGTGGTTAACAACCTTCCCACTGCATTTCAGTTGGTAATAATTACTGGCCATGAAGTCAGATGTGGTGAATATCCTGTACTGGGCTATTCTTCACAAAGGGCCAAGTTCAGAGGCTCAAAGGGCTGAGTTCAATGGAGGCTCAAATCCTGTTCAGGCAGAGCAGTGTGTAGTAAGAAACGGCGCATTATTGGCGAATTCAAGTTTTAGGGCATGGGATGAGGATTCATTATAGGAGAAGGGAGACTACCAGGCCAGTTTTCAGATCTGGCCAGACCATTGCACTCCCTAAATACAGTTGCTTGAGATGGCCAAGCATATATTGGTAGGAAGGTAAGCTTCTGGTTTATTTACTGTCTTGAAGCACATCTAAAACTTTGCAATGTTTTCAGATAAAGCTGTGTACACACATCTCATTGCACATTAAGATGCTGCAAGAGGATACTTACCCACAGGACATGAGGTTTATTTGGTTTTGGTTTATTTTTCTTCAGCTGCAAAAATGAAGCTAAGGAAACGATGCTCAGTCTCTGCCCTAGGTATGCGCATTTCCAGGCAGAAGGATCCTTTTAATTGTATTTGTTTTAAAACTGCTAGGGGGAAAAAAAGTGCTATGGACCTTGAACTTCTTCCTCTCTTACTTTAAGTTCAGGTTCTTTCTCAGAACATGAATAGGCTGGATGAGTTGCATGGCTAGTTAGGTTATGTCTAGGCTACTAGACAAATGGGGCCAGACAGTAAGCTCAAGGAACCCCTGATTAGCTACGCTGCTTGGCTGTTTGCTCATTCCCTGGATCTCTTTCTGAGCTTCCCGCGGCCAGCTGCTTCCAAGGCAAGCCAGAAAGGCTGTGAGCATGCAGCAGTGTAAAGAACAAGCTAACCCATGCTGCCTGGCATCGAAGCTGAGGATCTGTCCAGGTCTTCTTTTATATATAATTGTTTAGCCACAGTCATCCATATTGTGCTGGTGTGTTGCCTTTACTCAGAACCAATTATTTAATTAAGAGATATCAATAGATTTGGCTGTTGTCATGGAATATTATTTTGCTGCTGCATAAACTGCAAAGAGGATTTATGAAAAACAAATGTCAAAGCACAGCCAAAGACCTGTGATAGCAAAGGAGGAGATACTATTGTTTTGATCATATTCTAGTTTAAGTGTAATGTTTTTTATCACATCCAGTGTCATGATTGCACTTAAATTTTCTATGCAGTTGAAGCCAAAGCCCTTAGGTCACTCATTAAGGATCTTGTGTTTTGGCTGTTTTAGAAAGCATGCAGTTTATATTTGGAACATATAAAAACATGTACATTAAATTTACTATAAGTAGATACATTTATAATCTGTAAATCTATTTTACACAGTTACTAGGAAAATGAATTAATAAAACAGAAATATGCAGTTTTATTAGGCAGATCCATTACCTTATTTTTTCCTCTATAGATTTCCATAGAATCCTAGAATGGTTTGGGTTGGAAGGGACCTTAAAGATCATCTAGTTCCAACCTCCCTGCCACGGGAAGGGACAGCTTCCACTAGACAAGATTACTCAGATCTCAGGCCAACCTGGCCTTGGGAACATCCAGGCATGGGTCATCCACAGCTTCTCTGGGTGACCTGTTCCAGTGTCTCACCACCCTCACAGAAAAGAATTTGTTTCTAATATCTGGTCTAAACCTACTCTCATTCAGTTTAAATACATTATCTCTTGTCCTGTCACTACATATCCTTGTAAAATGCCCCTTTCCAACTTTCTTGTAGGCTCACTTTAGGTAGGCTAGAAGGCTGCTGTAAGGTCTCCCCAGAGCCTTCTCTTCTCCAGGATGAACAACCCCAACTCTCTCAGTCTGTCCTTGTAGAAGAGGTGCTCCAGCCCTCTGATCATTTTTGTGGCCCTTCTTTGGACCTGTTCCAACAAATCCATATTTTTCCTGTGCTGAGGGTGCCAGAGCTGGATGCAGTCTTTCAGGTGGGGTCTCATGAGAGCAGTGCAAAGGAGGACAGTCCTCTTCCTCTCCCAGCTGCCCACACTGCTTTTCATGCAGCCCAGGACAGCGCTGGCTTGCGGGTCTGCGAGCGCATGTTGCTGGGTCATGTCCAAGTCTTTCTCCTCAGGGCTGTTTTCAGTCCGTTCTCTGCCCAGCCTGTATGTTTGGCATTGCCCCACATACAGGACCTTGCACTTGGCCTCGTTAAACTTCATGAGGTTCACACAGGCCCACCTCTCAAGCCTCTCAAGGACCCTCTGGATGGCACCCCTTCCCTCCAGTGTGTTGACCACACCACACAGCTGGGTGTCATGAGAACACTTGCTGAGGGTGCACTCAGTCCCATTGTCCACGTCACTGACAAAGATGTCAAGCAGCACCAGCCCCAGTACTGACATGAGCTGTTGGACTTGGACATTGAGCTGTTGACTGCAACTCTAGCAGGACTGATGAAAGAGCTTCCTGCACTCCAGAGTCCCTTATTACCACGCTCAGGGCTCTCTAATCTTTCCTGATAGTCCTCAGGCTGCTCCTGGCTGTGTCACTGGTGCCCACATGAACCAGCAGCAGCGGCTAATAGTGGGCTGTACGAGGGTAAACAGCTCATCTCTCTTGAGAGCACACGGGTACCTCCCTCCATACCTTGTGGAAGAGTCGCCTACTGTCACCTTTTCTCAGCTGCACAGGTTGTTACACAGGCAGCAGTTGGAGCTGCCTTACTCAGTTCCAGCAACAATCCTGATCTGACAGGTCTTTCCTCTTCACTCTCCAGAGCAGTGAAGTGGTTCTGTGAGGGCACCTCAGCCTTCAGGGGAAGTCTCTTCCTCCTGCAGGTCCTTGCTGGTTCAAAGTTCCATTCTGCATTACTGCCCCCCCTCCCTCTGCGTGTGCTGGGAGGGTTCTTGGCTGTTTGGCCATGGGCTATGAGTCCGTATAAATCTCTGATTAAGTCATCAGAAAATGTATGTTTGACAGTTCAGCTTCCAGATATGCATTTCACAGTCTTTCACAGTAATGTGTGATTTTAAGTCTGCAGAGAGGAGCCCCCCAGATGATGCAGGCAGGGTGGTACAGGGTCTGGCAGAACTCTAAGATGAAGGGTGCACAATGTATGGCATAAATAGTGACCTGCCAATGTCATAAACACCAAGTCCAGGATTAAAATTCTAAATTTAGAGGAATATAAAGGCTCTGATACTGGAAACTGTGCAAGATCTAAGCAGTACATGAGAGAGAAGTGTAATTCTCCAAGCATTCAGTTACTTATGAGGGTTGAATGAGAGCAGCCTAGCGGCTTATTTGAACTGTGCCAGCTACCAGCAATCCTCAAGTATTTCCAGGGCATGAAGACATAATGATTACTCCTGATGCATCAACTACATGTTAGCACTTCATGAGTCAATAAAAGAAGAAAGTATTTAAAATAGGACTTAGGTAGAATATGAGCCCACAAACAACCCCCATGCCCCCTCCCTGGAAATCTCTGATCTGCAGTGCATTACTGTTTTACTTAAAAGTTCCTCAGATTCTCTCAGTTTTGCTCTCGAGTGTGCACAGAACTGCCCCAGCCTGCTTCACTGAGCACCTACCTCTCTGCTAACCCAAATTCAGACTCTCTGATGAGGCACTACTCCACCTCCATCTCTCGATATGGACCAGCCATCTCAGAGCCTGCCTTATATTCCACAGGAAAAAGATTCCTCTCAGTGTGGATCTGTTATCACTTAACATGCCATGCTGCAACTCCCAAACAAATGGTGTCTTCTGGGTGGCCTGCCATCCTCTACAATACATAGAAGATTTTTTAGTCCAGTTTTCCCTCAGCCTAAAGAGTTCTCTATCTGATCCAAAGGAATATAAATGATTCTGAGAGGTCTATTTTGAAGCAAAGAATTCAAACTTAACTAAGCCAGGGAAAAAATGCAAAGGGAACATGGCTTTTCAAACTTTCAGTGTAGCTTTTTTGCT
Source organism: Cnemophilus loriae (assembly GCA_013397755.1). NCBI lineage: Eukaryota > Metazoa > Chordata > Aves > Passeriformes > Corvidae > Cnemophilus > Cnemophilus loriae. The sequence continues at coordinate 656,562 of VZTF01000410.1, forward strand.
GAGAAAGGATAGCCTTTACTCTTGACCACTTTGATGAGATGCACAGAAGTGCCTGTTGCAGCCAGTACGCCTTAGGGGCAGCTGATGTGACTGTTAACAGAAAATGTAAGGATGGGGTCTGAGAAACAGCGCTTCTCTCACATTTCCTGATAATTGCCCTGACCACTAAGAAGTATTTTTAGTAGTGACCATAGCTGAACTTTAGAATGAATCCCACCTCCTCTGAATTAGAGACAGTGAGAGGTATCCCACCCCATCTTCCAAGAAACCCACAGCCTCGCAATCTAAGAGATGCAAGTCAGCATCCCGTCAATCTGAGACAGGCACAGAAGCTCTTAGAAAGGACCCTTTCTGCATGAAATCTCTCAATGTTTTGTTATTGGCCACAAAACTGATTGTGTTTTAGAAGGAGACTGGAATTCTTGACTGATTTTTCAGTGTGAGGTTGTGTATGTTGATCTGGTGCAGAGTGGCCTGAGCAGTGGATCCTGAAGGAGGTACCTCAGCCCTGCTGAGAATCACAGTTCCAGGAGGGCGCACAAAGAGCCCGTTGCAGATTACTTGCTCTCTGCAAGTAGAACCCTGCTGTGCAGAAGCATCGTGTTCTGCCCATGGACCACGTGGTTCCTCCACAAAGGCCTGGGTATTCTGCACCAAAGCATCAGCCACTGCAACTCTTTCTGCCTGCCATGGGGCTGAGATTTTTTTGGCTGTAATAAACAGTGGGCTGTCTGGGGAAGCACAGTAGCAGAATGATGCTGTTCTCCAAAAGCTAATAACCTCAACCTGTGTGTTTTTGTGTCTCCAAAGCCCAGGGCTGCAGAGAAGCAACTGGGCACAGTTGTGACTAGCTGAATTGTGGGCACTCTCCCTTAAAGAATGGTAACCAACACTCAATTGATACACACTGCATGAACAAACTCATTGCTCCTCCACCCCAGGAACACAACTACGGGTTATCTCCCTTGCTTTTGTCCTTGGGGAAATATATCTGAGAAAAGGCTAAATGCTTTCCTTAAACTGACATAATTAGTGAGGGAAAACCTAGGATTAAAATTTACCAGATCGATACTCATTATGTTAGGCTGCCTCTAATGACTACATTCCCGATCTGTGTTGTTTTTATGTCTGTGTCTCAGGCTATGAAAATATCATATCAGAATTGCTATTTCTTCTTGCACTGTTTACTGTGTCTGATAAAGAATTAGTCCTAAATAATAAATAAAACAACAGAACAGCTTGCTCAGAATGCTGCTATAAACTCTCGCACTGCAATTTAAATCAGCTGTTGAAGAGATGCAAATTACATGCATGGTGCCAAAGCAGGAGCATATGTAAAAACTCCTTTTTTTTTCCCAATTGTAAATTTGCCTGTTGCCTGTGCATAAACACATGTGCACACTCTCCCTCATGTTAAACTAAAAATGAAGATGTGTTCACTCCACATGAGTTTCAGACTGCAACAATTTTCCTTTCCAGACAGTGATATCCCATCAGATGGAGCAGTCTGAGGTGTTAAAAGCCTTTGGCCAGCCTGGTTACAGGAAACATCCAAAAATAAGCATCTGGGAGAATTTTTCAGCTCTTTGGCTCTGTACACCTGCGAATAATTTTGTGCTCTTTGCCTTCACACCCCCCAGAGTTTTGGTTTTGTCACACTTCTGAGGTGTGTTTTGTGTGAGGCAAAGCATGCACAATCTGTTAAAACCAGACTTTAACCCCTTATTTTTTTTTTTAATAAAATATAAATTTGACTTATCAAAGTTAGAAATAATTAGGGATAGATTCAATTCAGATCAATAAGTTCCTCAGTGTGGACATAGTCTCATTTGGATGACTTTGTAGAAGACTTCTGCTCAGCGTGACTGTTGGTGGTAGAAGCCAGAAAAAGATCATATGCCCTGACCCTGCAACATGGTTTATGTCAGCAGAGCTCTGAGCCTATGTGAAAGCTGTGTGGTGCTCCTCACAGCAATGCAGTGAACATCCTGCATCAAAGACCAGGTTTGGTATTCAGAAAAAAGGCAGTCAGTTTATGAGATGCTTATTTTTTAGGCTGGAAAAGAGTTCTCATTGCCCTCCCAGTCTTTCAGTCATTTTTATATATATGAAGAACTGATGACAGAAAAAAATGGTTGTGAAAGACACCCAAGAAGTACCTTAAGGATGTCTTGTGGTAAAAAATGCAAGATCCTTTTTTGTGTTTAGGATGTGGCAGACAAGATAGGAGATTCCCAAAAGGAAAGGAGATGTTTGAAGGAGAGGGACAGGAGGCTGAGTTAAACAAGCAACAGATCAACTGATGGGAGCATTGAAGATGAGAGTCAGTACGGAGGAATTTCAAAATAATCTTCTGCACACATTGTGTGGAAATGAATTGAATTGTAAGGAGGTAAAAAATGAGAAATACTTAAAAATAAAAGGGGAATTTTATTTTGTTGGTGCAAGATGTGGTGTGTGTTTGTGTCAGTGTCTCTGACCTGTTGCTGATTGACATCTATACCTGATTTGTCCCTATCACTGAGCCATCCTATTTGTCTAAATCCCATTGTTCACCTGTGTCGCATGTATCATTTGGTGTATAATTCCATATCAGCCATAAATCAATGTCTGCTCCCTAATATTAGTCACCAAAGCTGCTTTTATAATTCAAGTCCTGCGTACGCCTTCAGACAGTAAAGCAAGAAACATTGTGGAGAAAAAGCTGGCAGAATTGTGAAATAAAGTGGATGTCTGAGGCTCAGAGGAACAAGAAAGGCATTAAAATCGATTCTGAGTCCTTTCTATGGCCATAGAGATAGGTATTGTCTAAGCTCTGTGTTTGAGACTATAGCTATTGACACTTATAGCTGAGCTTCCATTAATTTCTGCAACACAAGATCAGAATCACAGAGAAGGAACAAAGTAAGACATATTTATAGAAAAATGAACAAAGTAACATTTCTTTTAAAAGAAATATTTTGAAATGAGTGTGCCAAGAAAAAGTAATCAGTTCATTCTGACTGAAAATAGAAACCTAGGCTGGTAACAACATTTTAATATCATTATTAATACTTTCATTTTTTCTTTTTTTCATTAAGTAGATCCTCCCTCCCGCCTTCTCAGTGAACATATTTATATCTCGTGGTTCCATGCAGTCTCTTAGATGAGCTGGCTACCCTGGCTTCATAAAACATTATTAATAAGATTACCCAGAAGGAGTTTGTCTGACCCTATGTTGGAGTGCAGATTTCATGACTGCAGATGTAATGCCATCTTTTATTTAAGCGCACTCAGGAGTGTCCAGGGCCTCTGCACACGTTATGCAGTTCACATGCCAATCAGCAGGGAAGAGCTCTGTTTTCATTAATGCAGAGCAACTGAGCAGTTTCTCAGGATCAGGTGCAAGGAGCATCTCTGCTACCTGCTCCCAGAGAGCCTGAGAGCCACTTCAGTGAGCACTGTTTTGTGATAAGAACAGAAATAGGGGTCTGGAACTTTTCATTTCAGAAGAAAAGCAAACAATTCCATTTGCCCAAATACTATTCATTGCTCTATTTCATTGGAAGAAGGAAAACTTTAAAAAGAGATGCCTTGGTAAGAGGTACTTGTCATGACTTGGAAATTTGAGAGATTAGTGGACAGCTCAGAGAAAGAAAAACAATTTGATGGACATATGAAGGATTAAAGGGTTGATTTGAATATTCTCAAAGTTGACATAAATTCTAAATAACTTTGCACTCTAATCTTGTAGTTCCAGTGGGAAGTTTCTAGATGTAAGATTTCTGATTCACTGTTTTTTAGACTTATTTCCACAGTTTCATTTGCACATGGAAGACTTTAGCACTGGGACTGGCTGCACCCAGTCACAAGTGTTGCTGAGGGTTGTGTAGAAATATCTGAGTGAGCTTTCAATTGATTTGCTCAGAGATGTGCTGCATGGCACTGCGATGATACAGAGCTCAGCACAAGCTATAATGTCTGAGGTTAATGTCCTCCAGTGAATTCCAGCCTGCCATGACTACATTGGTAGCATCCCTCAAACTACCTACATAAAAGTCAGCTCTAGCACATTTGTACAATCTGTTGTGACTGCTATGGCTATATATTCTTTGTAGTCTAGCTCAGGTTAGCTGGGTAAATCAGGAACATGTCAACTGTTTAAAGGGCTTTTCTTTTCTGAACTCCTGGCTTGTGAAGCAAAATGAAATAGTGCCCGAAAATTTTTCTTGTTCAGTGTCTATTAGATAACCTACGTGGATATATCCCAATGTAACTCAGAGCTGACAGTAATGTATATTTCTCTTATCAGCCTCAGCAGAAAGAGTCAGAGAGGAATGAACACATCATATGGACTATCCTGTAATGCCAAATGCAGAACTGAAGAGGCTTTGTAGAGTGAGACTTACCTTCCTCTGCCGGAACTGGGTCTATGGACAAAAGAATTCACTGAATGTGAAGCATGCCAATCCAACAATTTTCGCAAGAGCTTTAAGGCACAAAAAAGTGCATCTTAGCAGGGATTCTCCTTCCTTGAAATGTTGATAGGATTTTACCAGCATGACTCCTGTTACATTCAGCAATAGTCCCACAGCTGAAAACTCACATACCACTTCAGGAATTGACTATTCACTGTTTGAGCTCAAACTGTGTCAATGTATATATATAGAGAGATGGCTTTAGCAGTACTTACTCCAGAGAATTTTCTTTTTGTGGCTCTTCCTGTAATGACCTGGACCTGACAATCACTGGAGTATTTGTCTTGGGAGGCCTCAGTGGTATTTTGCTGAAGGAGAGCTTTCAAGTCTGGAATATCACATGCCCTTTTACACCCAGGTCATCTCATAGGGCCACATTCTTGCTCAGATGCTTTCTCAAGCAAGTGAAGGGAAGCAGCTTAAATCTTGATGTAAGAGTAGAGTTATCTTTTTGTTATTTTGTTCATATATATTTGCGTGTGTGCTTGCATGTGCACTTCTGGAAATAGGCAGCTGGAACTAGGGAAAAATCGTGCTTTCTGCTACCTGTCATGCTTTCCTGCTGATTCCATCCAGCATCGCCTCTATATCTCACCCGCTATGGGAAGGGCATGTTCTATCTCTCCCAGTCTGAAAGATACCATTTTCATAAGTGGTATTGCTCACATGTGTTTTTCAGACACTTGGTAATTCTTGGACTGAGTGATATTGATGGAAATGAGAGTCCTAAAAAGATTTTAGGCACCTAAAGATCTCTTCAGGTTTTTCTCTGATTTTGTAAGTGCTTTTGTGACTCTCAGCCTTATTCTGTTGATCATAAATACATATTGATTACATAGAATACAATTCTAAGTCTTCAATGCAACAGTAAGCACCCAAAATCATTGCCATATTCCTACCAGGACAAATGGCATTCTCAGCAAGCTATGTTATTATATATGACAGATGAACTTTCAGAGGATGTTGGTTTTAGCTTGATGAAGCAGAACAATAATTTTGTCTTTATCTGATTTTACCAGCAAATTGAATCAGTGCAAAGTACCATACAATTACTGCATTTCTCGAGACCCCTGGCCTTACGGATTTTTGGGTTTGGTTTGGTTTTTTCAGTTGCTTTGTTTGTTTGTTCGTTCGTTTGTTGTTGCTTTTGTTTGGTTTTTTGTGGTTTTTTGTGGGTTTTTTGTGGTGTTTTTGTTCTGGTTTGTTTTGTTTTGTTTTGTTTTTAATTTGGAGGTTTGTTTGTTTGTCTATTATTATCATGAATTAATAATAAGTGACATAAACTTAATAATCCACATTGGATTGTGCTGAACACTCCTAAGGAAGAAGGAATTCTCTGTTTACTGGGCATGATTATACTTAGGCAGTCAGGGTGATGAACTTGACAGAAATCCCATAGAAAGACAACCTCATAGAAGAAAGACATGGAAAAAAATGGCACCTTGATTTGTAAGCCTTAGGGTAACTATGTTGTCCTGGTGCCATTAATTTTGCTTCATGTGACTGAGCTGTTAAGACTCTAATGAGATGACGACGTTTAAATAGAGGAAAAGATTGGTTTTGCCCAAAGGCAAAATGATAGGGAAAGACAGAAATCTTACCTAGGTGCTTGCAGAAAAGGCTACCTGAAGTCTGCCTCCTGATTTCCTACTAGAACCTTAAGCAAACTCACTAAATCATGTGAATTTTCTTATCATGGTTTGGACTACACATTCCATGGGCCCTTAAAAACCAGTGTGCAGCTGCACTTCTTCTGGAGTAGCTGAGGATCCCTTTGTCTCAGAGGAACCTTTCCAGTGCATCAAAGCCACCTTTGTCTCCCTGGCCTGATACCCATGGTCACTGGCCACAGGACTGGCTGAGCCACCTTTGATAGCACTTCTCCAGTCTTTACCCTGTGTGCTACAGTCTGAGCAGGGAAGGAGCTAGGATGATGAACAACCCTTCCCTGTCTAATGACCACGGCCAGCTGAGGTGTCCCAGCAGCAGTTTATCCTTGTCTGACTTACAGGGATGTGCCTGCAGGGCCATGGAGAGGTGCCTTGGCAAGCTCTTGAAGTGGTAATTCAGGCACCTGTGGTACTGCAGCTGCAGCAGTAGAGGCCTCCATAGGGGTTAGTTCTGTTTCAGGTCTCATGAGGACTCTTCTGGATGTTGGAGGCTGTTCAGTTTGGTTGGGGATAAATGGTTTCTAAAACCTCAGCTGTCTCCATAACTTGCATTTAAAAACCATCTCCGACAAGTTCCTCTATCCTCCCCTGCTATCCTAGGATGTGTGTTACTGGTGCTCAGGTCAGCATGTGGGTCTTTGTCCTGCCATCATCCACATTTTGATCACCTCCCTTGTTTGAGCTCTGACACAAAATCCCTGTCCTATAGACAAAGGGCTTCTCAGTCCCCACTCCCTCCCCACTTAGCCCCTTGGTCCTGTTCCTGGATTCCTGCTCTATCTCCACACTCAGGTGGGATTGATTTTAGTCTTTTCAAGTAGTCTTGATTATCCTGCTCTCTGTTGTAAGGGGAGAAGGGAGGTTTGGCTCATCTTTCTCCTCTATATACGCAAAATAAACCATTCGAGATAGTGGGAAAAAACTCTGCCTTGTCACAAAGGTGAAAGTGAGAAGGTAGACCAGAAAATACTATGTATAGAAAAAGATACAAGATTTCTCCCAGATCTGTAAATATCTTGCCAATATTTCTACTGTCATTCCATAAGGTGGTTCTGCCTCGTTATATTTTATTTTTGCTTCCACATGTCTCTGCTTTGCCCACAGTTCTCTATGTGTACTGTATTTTACTTTGCCTTACAAAATCCCTTAATAAGTACATATCAAAGAAAATTGGCAAGTGCACAGGTATCATTTTAAATCTCTTGTATGATTATAATATTCCCATCCCACTAAGAACAATTTATCTATACAGTTGGAATTATTGTGAAGAGAAAAGGCTGCCAGGTGCGACCTGGAAACTCTACACCAAAAAAGACAAGAGTTAGGACGAACTTGAGGATGTAGATATGATTAGTTGCAGTTAGGATAATCTTCAGGGAGAGAGTACAAGTAAATCTTCTCAAGAACGTACCAAATGGAGCAAGATTTGTGACTGCGTGCTATCAGTACTGAAGAATATTTAGCAGAGGCTGGAGTTAGGAGCTGGATGGAGCTCAAATGTATTTCTTTCAGCACTCGTCACTCCATATGGAGACTCTTCCGCACATTGGGATGGAGTCACCCCCTCTGGCAGCTGATGAGGAAAAGATTCATTTTCTAGCCAGATGGCAGTAAGATCAGAGACACCTTGGGTAAAGGAGTTTTGAGGCAATATGCCACAGCAAATCCAAGGCAATAGTCTCTGTATTTCAGGTGTCTTGTGGGTGAGGTGAGCAGATGAGTGCCAGGGACTTTCTGTAAGTGTTAAGTGCCCCGCAGTCACAGGAGGTGTGTGACACACTATAATGTCAGGGTTTTTCGAGAAGGCAGGGTGTCAGAGTCCTGTTGACTGGCAGCAGCAGCGGCAGCAGCAGCAGCAGCCCCTCTGGGGAAGCAGGGGAAAGGGAGCTGCAGTGAACAGAAGCGATATCTGAGCTGTTTATCAGAATACCAGACATGTACTTTCTGGTTGATTTGAGCATTAGCTGCCTGGTTTGGACTTGGTTTGGTGTTTTTTTTCACCTGAGTCCTTTTGAGAAACATTTTCCTTATGACTCAAAGAACACTTTGAATATCTTGAATGTGCTGGAAAGGCACCTGGACTGTTACCTTGTTGCATTGGAAGTGACAAAAGGAAAACTGGGTGGAGAAATGTATTTAGTTATAAAGTATACTTTGCTTAATTTTTTGTAGATAATGTCAACTCTTTTTGGATTTTAGGCAGTAAAGTCAAATTAATTTTTTCCTTTGCCTTTGAAGATTTTTAGATTGTGTTCTCAAACCTTGGCTATACTTCACAGAAGTTTGCTGCTTTAATTTTAATTGGATTATTAGATTAGAAAAATCTTATAGGATGAAGTGTGTTTTAGTTTACCATTCCACCTTGTCCTACCACAGAATGCCCCACAAAAAAATTTGTTCCCATCTTTCTTACAGGCCTGCTTAAAGTATTGAAAAGCCACAATAAGGTGTCCCTGGGACCTTGTCTTCTCCAGGCTGAACAAACCTTACATTTCTTTTCGATTTCCAGAGCAGGATGTTATGGGTGACTGTGTCAAAGGCCTTACAGAAGTCCAGATAAATGACATCTGTAGCCCTTCCCTTGCCCACTGATGTAGTCACTCTACCATAGAAGGCCACTGGGTTGGTCAGGCAAGACGTGTCCTTGTCGAAGCCGTGCTGGCTGTTCCAAATCACCTCCCTGTCCTCCATGTGCCTTAGCACAGCTCCTAGGAGGATCTGTTCCATGATCTTTACAAGCACAGAGCTCAGTCTAAGGGGACAGTAGTTCCCAGAGTCCCTTTTTCTCCCGTTTTAAAACTGGGTGCAATGCTTCCCTTTTGCTGGTCACCAAGAACTTCACCTGATTGCCATGGCTTTTCAAATATCATGGAGAGTGATTTGACAACTACATCAGTCAATTCTCTCAAGACTCTGGCACGCATCTAATCAGGTCTATAGACTTATTTATATTCAAGTTCCTCAGGTGAGGAACAAACCTGACCTGTCTGGTTTTTTACTGAGTTTACTGAGTTCTTATAATGTTCCACATCCACCAGCAGACGGCAAGTGAAAGACATTACAATTAAGAAGGGAAATGGAGCGAGGTGTTTGCTTTGTTGTAAGATACAGTGCTCTGGCATGTACCTACTCGTGCACATCTGGACTGCAGTCTGTGATGTGGCAGCATATTTCCTAACATACATAAGCCATGTTTTCCTAATGTAGTTAGGCGTTTTTGCTAGGTTCTGCTGGCACTCAGGAGCTGGAACTGTGATGCTCACATATGATAGCCTTTGCAAGACAACAGCTGTGAGCCTCCTTCTCCACAATTTTTACCGTCAAGAATGGTCTTCAGGAATCCCATGCCACTGGGACCTGTAAAGAAGTCCAGATCAATAAAAACTTAGTGGTGAAGAACTAGGCTACAGAGCACTTAGGCAAACTGGACACAGAGGAGTCCATGAGATCACTTAGTTAACACCCACAGGTGCTTAGCATAGCTGTGGAAGCTGAGTGGTTGCATTCTTAATTAACTTTGAAAGGTCATGGCAACTGGTGGAGGTTTCTAATCATGTGGAAAAAAAAAAATGTCACTCCTATCTCTAAGAAAGACAAGAAGGAGAATACAGGAGTTACAGGCTGGCTAGCCTTACCTTGAAGCCTGGAGCAAATCCTCTTGAAGCTATTTCCAGACGTGAAGGACAGGAAGATGACTGGTGGTAGTCAACATGGGTTTCTGAAGGGGAAATCATTCCTTGGAGTGCTAATAGCCTTCTGTGACGACTTGAAAGGCTTCATGAATCAGGGCAGAGCAGTGGATATCTCAGCTTTAGCAAGGCTTTTGGCACTGTCTCTCACAACATGCAACAGACTATTGGAGCAGACCAGCTAAATGGGTGTGGAAAACTGACTGATTTGCGGTGCTCAAAGGGCTGTGATCAGCAGCACAAAGTCCAGCTGATGGCCAGTCACTACTGTTGTACTACGGGCACTGGTACTGGGCCAGTACTATTTAACATCTTCATTAATTACCTGGATGATGGGACATGGTGCACCCTCAACTAATCTGCAGGAGATAGAAGGCTGGGAGGAATGGTTGACGCCCTGGAGAGTTTCCTGATATTCAGAGGGACAAGGAGAAGCTACAGAAATGGGCCAACAGGACCTTACTATGCTCAGCAAAGGGAATGCTGTCCTGCACCTTGGAAGGAACAATCTGGGAGATGCCCAGCTAGAATACAGCTTTGCAGAAAAGGCCGTGGGGCTCCTGGTGGACACCAAGTTGAACATGAGCCAGCAACGTGCCCCTGAAGCAAAGGCAGCCAATGGACTCTTGGGCTGCATTAGGCAGAGCATGGCCAGCAGGTTGAGGGAAGGGATCTTTTGCTCTTCTCAGAGCTGGTGAGACACACCTGGACTGCTGGGTCCAGCTCTGGGCTCCCCAGTGTGAGAGAGACATGGACTTCTTGCTATGGGTCCAGCAAAATGTTATGAAGGTAGCTAAGTGAGTGGAGGATCTGTCATACAAGAAGAGGCTGAGATTGCTGAGGCCACTCAGCCTGGGGAAAATGGTTCTGGGGGATCTCAGCCATGTGCATGAATAACTGATGAGGTGTAAGTGAAGAAGAGGTAGCCAGATTCTTCTCAGTGGTGCCTAGTTACAGGACAAGAGGCAGTGGACACAAGCTGAAACACATGAAATTCCACTTAAGCATAAGAGAAGCATTTTGCTGTGAGGGTGACTGCACACTGGCACAGGTTGCCTAGAGGAGCTGTGGAGTGTCCACCTCTGGATATATTTAAAATCTGATGTGGCACACTCCTGAGCAACCTTCTCAAGCTGATCCTGCTCTGGGACAAGATGGGCTACGGGGACTGGGTGATCTCCAGAGGTTCCTTCCAACTTCAATGGTACAGCGATTCAGTATGTCTGGATGTAGAGAAATAGGCTGTTCAAGGTGCCCAGCTAGTAAAAAAACCGCCAATTCAAAGGAACAAAAATGATAATATGGAGGGAGAATAGCAGACTATTTGGCTTGTTTTTGACTTGGTATTGGAAATGGAAACACATTTGCAAGATAAAAAGATAAAAAGGAAGTGTTTTAAAAACAATTCTTGTAAAAAATTGAGTTGAACAACACACTTCACTGGAATTTAACAGCCTCAAAACATGTCAGTGTTGTGGTTTTGATTCCCAAAACCAATATGATTGTTTCCTTTAAGGTAGGTGGTCTAGCACTCAGAAGTTGACAATGGGTTTCACTAGGCTCATTAGTTTATGTTTCCATTTTTCAAAAATGAAAGTAATAATGTTTCCATCTTTTGTAAATAAATTTCAGATCTAAATTATAAGCCAAATGGGGATACTTATGTTCTCTGCATTGATATTGTTTTTTCATTTATAAGGAATATAATGTCATTAAAAATAATAATGGTAAAAGAAAGAAGAAAGTACTTGATCCTCAATGCTTGTACCAACTTCTGTGTCACTGAAATTCAGGCCTTTAGCATTAATCCATTTTGGTTCTGTTGAGAACCCCTGTTTATTTCATCACGCCTAAAAAATCAAGGAGGCTGATAGGCAACTAATTAAATATTAAGTCCCCATTCATTCTGCCACCCGTCAGTGACTGCTGATTAACAGCAAAGGTGGTGGGAGGGAAGAGAATACAAATAGCTGTTTAACAAAGGCTAGCTGTTCAAGCCAGAACAGATATTGCTGAAATATTTGGTTACGGCAAGCCAGACCCAGATCAGGTGCACAAAGAGCTGCTTGTGGACTGGAGTCAATGTGAAAAGTGTCTCTTGCTGGGAATTTCAGTGGCAAACCTTTGCCTACAGGATGGAGTAAACGTGGAGAGATAACCTTTTAACTTTAGATCCTGGAGGAAGGGAGAAGGGAGAGAGGAGTTGTTGCAGTGCTGAAGTATATTCTGTGTTGGTACTGTGGATAAGAACAAAGCCCTCACTCAACTCTCTTGTGAATCTCTGAATGCAAGGATGTAGTTCTGTGTGTTTATGTAACAACTTCCAATGAAACTAGATTAAATAAATTAGTGTTGATAATGTTTTTCTTTTGATCAAAATGTACGTGATCTGTTTGGGAAAACTCACTTTCTACTTGTTTCCAGCCACATCTGTACCAGATTGTACGGAGGCTGAGGGATTTGTACTTTTGTTTCAATGTATATTGCAACATTTTTATTGCATTCCACAGGTCCTCCAGTAAACGTTACTTGCAATATTTTTATCAACAGTTTTGGATCAGTCACAGAAACCACAATGGTAAGTGCTATGATGCCGTTGGCAAGAGAACAACAATACTTAATATATGTCATGAACACAACCTGTCAATTTTTCTATTTATTGTTCAACTTGCAGGTCCTCCTGTAAATGTTACCTGCAACATATTTATCAACAGCTTTGGTTCAATAGCAGAAACTACAATGGTGAGTGGGACTGATCATTGAAGCCATCTTGTGAAGGAGTGGGATGTGATGTAGAATAGAGATGCTCAGGATGCAGGGACATTTACTAAGTTATGAAGCTACTAAAAACCTACCAGCTGAATAAAAATAAAATAAAATAACATAACATAAATATAAAATAATTACATATTAAAAAGGAATTATATATATATATATATATAAAGAGATATATAAATTATTAAACTCACCTATCAAGTCTAAACACACCTACATGGGGACTGCACCATAGTCTGTAGTGACTGTGATGGCAGCAAATATAGGTGTTTGCAAAACTGCTTTTTCAGGTTTCATTAGCTCTGAAGAGACAGAGGAATGGCTGGAGCTCAGCTGTGGGTTTCCCTGCCAAGTGCACCATATTTGAGTGTGTTTTACACCACATGCTGAATTATCTGCTGCTGCAGAAAATGGTTTTGTTTAACTGAGATAGATCTCTGTGAATTGCAGCCGCATCAGTAAAGAAGTAAGTGTAAAACTTGAGTCAAATGACTAGAACATATGGGTATAAGACTTAGGTATTTTGAGGTTAAATTAGTACTAGGAAATGACGGGATTCCACCTGATTGAAATTTGTATTTTGACTGAATGCAAAGAACACAGTCAAAAGAAAAAAAAAAAAAAAGAAAGTCAGATTTTAATTTTAAAAATTGCCAAAATTTAAGATAAAATCAAACTAAAAAAATGAAAATTAAAGTTTTTATCCAACCTTTTTTTTTATTTTTTAGTCTAGAAGTCTATCAGTCTATTATCTTTTTTCAATATTTTCTGAGAAAAATAAAAAATATTTTTCTGATTCCATTTAAAAAGATGCTGAGTTTTTTAATATTTTCAAAAATTAGTAAAAAAAGATCAGGTTTTTATTCAAGCCTACATATACCTGACTACAGGGGTTAATCCACAGAGATATTTTTGATGGATTTATCATAATGACATGATAAACCCATAATAATTATTAGGTGCTCATATCTACGGAACTTTTGAAGAAATTGCAGTGTAGTTTCACAGCTCTGTTTTCCAGAGATTCCTATACAGCATCCAAGTCTTTCTGGGTTTGCTGAAGCCAGAGGCAATAAAGGTGCTTGGCTTCCCATAGGACTGAGATCTTGGTATTTAATAATGAACTTGCTACCCACTTGAAGTAAACCAAAAAAGTAGATTTTTTATAAAATAAAATAGATACTGCCTTGCAAGCCTTGCATTATGAAGAAAGAGAAGATATTTAGCCTGACTTATGTATTTTGTTTAATATTCATTTAGATTAAATTGTAATTCATGCCATTGTTTTATTAAGTGGTGCCTAAGGAATGTAGGAACACAAATCTTCTGCTCCTAAATATTTTTATTTAAAAAACCCACCTTGTTATTTAATGTTTTCTAGAGATAAAAGACAAGTTATTGCTAGGCCGGATTGCTTTCTTTAACAGTGTGGGAAAGACTTTGCTATAAATGACAAGCTGTAACATACAGAGCTATAAAACAAACAGATAAGTTAATGCTTTAAATTACATATCAGTATTATTTTAAAAACACCTTAAATGAAATCGAAAATAAATTTAAAAATTACAGGGAAAAAACATATCAGGATGTAACATAATTATCAACAGACTTCATTTTCATTATTTTTGGAAAACATTAATTGTTCTCCTGTGTTTAAAGGATTCTGAGAAGATAGCAGTGAAGGCACCATTTTTACCCAGCCATGTCTGTTGATCCTAGTGTGTGGAGACATCAGCATAGCACTAAGTAGCAAAAATCCTGCACGTCACTAGCTTTACAAGATGGCATTCAATGAAAATATTTGCACGACCTAATGCTGATTGCATTAATTAGACTCCTTCATTGCTTTGATTAAATCCCCTCATTGCATTTTACCTTCTATCAAATATGTTAATGTGCACCTTTCCAATGTTCATTAACACATTTAGCTGAAAACAGCCAAACATTCGAGTAGATGAAAACAAAGACTATTGGCTTTCTTATTTTGCTTTGTTCATTATATCTGCTGAAAGTGTGGAAAGATTTCTCTAAGATGCTGTTCAATTATTTGATATTGATTTTCTTAAAGCTGTCACTTCTTTATAGACTATTGAGACTGGTTTTTGGAGTCTGCTCTGAGAGGCAGACATCAATTACTGTTCCAACTACTTTGCCTTTCTGAAATAGATATAATCATGTGGTAAAATTGTTGGCGTCCCTCGTGATAAATAACAAGCTTGTTTGACTCCTAGGAATCATTTTTCCCTATAAAAAGCTCTTGATGCTTTTGACATAAAACTAAATGATTCACTTAAAAGCCTGGATTGCAAATTCAATAGAGACACTCCTGTCTCAGAGGAGAGGAATACTTGGTGAAATCATGTATATACACTGAATGGACATTATCAGAATATAACTTAGACCATCTACAGCAGTTCATTGGAAACTTGGGAGATGAAGACTTGCTCAGAGAAGCTTTCAGTAGGAGAAATTAACATGGCAAACAGGATTAAAGTCCCAGACCTACTAAATTCAGTAAGCCAGGTTCTCAGTAACATTAGCAGTAGTTTCTGTTCTCTGATTACGACACACAGTACAGGGTAAAATTCCTCCCTATGTGAAAGGCCAGCACAACTCTGATGTCCAGCACACTCTTCTAAAAGCTAAAACTTTACATTAAGAAATAAAACAGGACTTTCTGCTGATTCAGATGGATGAACTGCATAGATTCTTCATGTGTTTTATTCCCAAATATCTAGAGAAAAAAAAATGCGGATGTATCTCTTTCTGCTCTGTAATGCACATATACAGTGACAGTATCTCGATAGATTATTTTTCCTGCAAAAGAAATGTTTTTCTTCCTTATTAAATGATATATATTATACCAAAATGAAAACAGTAAAAAAAAAAAAGGCCAGAGTCAAGATGATATAGTTGAAAATTTTCTTCATTGATTTATTTGTCCTTAATTTAAGCCCCAACTTGCAAAGAAAGAGAAAAAGATGTTCCTGAATAACTTCACTAAATAAAACAGTTATGCCAGTAAACGCTGTATCTATTTTTGGAAGTATTTACACATGCAGTATTCAGCAGAAAATTCACTGTACAGCATGACTGCAGTTGAGTATCACAGATGAGTAATCTACATCAGCCTGGGCAGCATCCCAAAGAATTCAGATGTTCAGTGTTCCTAATGACCAGGATTTTTTAGCTATGAGCTGTAGGAGAAGTTAAGAGTGGTTTGTACATTGAAAAGCTAATTGTTAATTACAGAAATGACTAACTGTGAGCACATTATTATTGTCATTATGCCCTGTAATCAATGACTGACACTATGCAGCAGGTTGTCTGTCAGGGTAAATGATTCAAACTCCAGTTGTGTTTTGAGTACTCATGTTAGCAGAAAAAACCTGCCATTTCTTAATTTTAAAAGCTTTGCTGTGGCTGGCTGTATGATACTATCGCCCAGCTAGAGAAAAAAACCCCCATAATTAGAAATAAGCTTATTAGATCCTGATTAATTCACATGTATACTTTTAACTAAATAAAAGGCTCCCACTGAAGCCATTGGGGGCACATTGCATGCTTATGCCCATAGGTAGCCAAGTGCTTTTTGTGTTGCATGGCCTTGGAGTAGGTCATGAAATCACTACTTTTGAGTTAGCATTCATATTTAGGATTTAGAGAGGGAGACAGAGTAGTCTTTTTGGCAAACCCCTCCTGTTCATGGAAGGCCAGCTAAGTCTGCTGTTTGTTTCACTCAACTCCTGGGCAGTCACTGCTTTCAGAGGGGAAGATGGGAAGAAAGCCAAGACCTAAGACAAGTGCTGGTTCAGGGACAGAAAGCAGCACTGAACATGGCAGGGGGCTCCCCTGCACTCTTCCTTCTACAGCAGTGCCTGAGACCAAAGGGACCCAGAGCTTTGCTCTGTGCAGTGGATCTGGATTTGGATTTGCTGAAAAATGATATCTATCTACATTCCTATAATACAAACTAAGTATATTTGAGGATCAAGTTCCTAAATCTTCAGATAAAGCTACTAAATCTAATCAGATTAATATTCTTTCAGTATGTTTGCGTTACTCTGAGCTTATGGCTTGAGAACAGAGGAAAACTGTTTATCTGAGTTGCCTTGAGCTATTGCTGACACTGGTATTGCATCTGAGATTGAATCTTCAGGTCCACTCTCCTTGTTCAGAGCAGTGGTGCTGTCAGAAAGAATTTGCAGAGTAGGTGTACTTGTGGTTGTGTAGGAGTGCATTACTACAGTCCACCCGCTCCTACCCTCAGGACCTTGCAAAATACACACTGTAGTCTGCCTCAACTCCATGTTGTTCTACCGTTCTCAAGAGAATTTTCCTTCAAAACATAGTCACAGTGTTAGCACAGGAAAAGTAAATTCAAAACTCTGCACGTGATTACGTCTGACTGTGTAAACACACATCCCTCTCAACTGCTTATACAGCAAGCATAGGAGAAAAAAATAATGCTGTTCTTGTGATGTGCATGTTATATTTACATTTTTATTTCTCATTAAAATATCTACACATATATATGCAAAGCCTATCAGACATAAACAGAGATTTCAGTTCTGTTTTGCTTCTAACAACAAAGCTTGCAGAGGGAAAGCATTTCTAAATGTATTGGTGTGATGGCTCTGATATATTTATGGAGGGACATATTGAAAAATATACTGTAATCTTATTGGCACTATTTATGATTTTGGTATGATATATATTATCATATGCAAGCTCATCTATGAATAAAAAGATTTTTCAGACTGTTTTTTATTATCTAAATCACCGACCACTGAAATTCATCAAAGCAATTTTTTAGATATTTCTATACAATTTACTGATCTGACTTATTTATGATTTCTATGTCATGGGGGAAGAATCCCTCTGCTTTCCATAGACTTCCTTATATATCATATTACAATGAAAAATTAAAGGCAATCTCACAACTAGTTGTAGCAATTTTAATCTCTCAGCAGTTGCTCCTGCCTTCTTTTCTGCAGAATTAGAATCAGTGCATTCCTGGATTTATAGCTAAAATTGTCCCATATAAACTCTGAGACACATATATAGTTAAAGACACATATAAGCTTAAAGGCACATTATAAACATAATACACTCTCAGTTTCTAAGACCAAGAAATAAGGGATAGTATGGTTATGGATGGTGTATCCTCACAAGATGTGACGACATTTTATAAGCTCAGAACTGCAAGTAGCTGTTTGATATTTAAATGTCTGAAACAAGATCATCATAAAAAGTATAATGACTTGTGAAAAACAGATACAGGCTTTTGTAAGTATCTTTAATAATGCTGTTGAGACCTCTCTCATGTCTGTCTTGCTCTGATTAGTCAACATTCCTCTTTTGAATTATATCTACCCAAGAGCAAAATGAAAATGAAAAACAAAGAAAAAAAAGTTATTCATCTACTGAGATTGTAAAGCGTCTTCCCACTGGGTTCAAAATCTGCATCAGTATGGATGTCAGAAATATTCTGTCAGGGCAGCAGCACACCTCACTCCCACCCCACGGAGCAAAGGGTGCGAAAGCTGAAGCTCGGAGGGGCTCGTTCGCAGAGTCTGCATATTGGGCAAGCTGCTTTCTGCAGCTCTGATCGGAGTGAGAATATTTATCTACATTTCAAGGGTGATAAGTTCTTTTCTATGCAGTTCAGTTACCTGACTAAAACCCAGTCAGCTCATACATTTTCCAAGTCAAAAGCACAGTGCTGTCATTTTAATGTACAGCTGCTACCATAAAGCAAATCCCAAATTTGCTGGGATGATTGCTTGATGCTTTGTGCCTATGTTTCAATTATTTGATAAAGTGTTCCTTCAGATAATATAATCAATACAAGTATTATTAAATATTTTTCTGTTAGAGGAAGAGTAGATGGTATTTCTAAGAGAGCGTTCACAAACAGATTAAAAGTAGTAATTTCAGAGAGATAAAGATCTTATTTGCTGACTTTGGAAACCTGGGATGAGGAGAGTAAGCATTTGCTTCTTTCCATTCCCTGCAGAGAGTTTAGAACCTGAAAGCTCTTTACGCACTCTCCTTTAATAACCAGTTCTCGACACAGTGATAGTGTTGGTTTTCAATGAACCTCTAAGTAATTGCTGCAGTTGTGACTAGCAGACCACCAAGCAGAAGAATACAATTAGGACAATTTTAATGGGATGCAGACAGGGAGGAGTAAATGAAGGAACATACACAGAAAAGCACACAGTAAATAGGAAAAGGAAACAAGTAGTAAATAAGAATTGGTGATTTAATTTTTTCTAAATAATTTTGGCTTCACTGGAATTAAAAATTATTTGTGAGTACATTAGGCATAAATGACTTACGTATTGGAATCAATTTATTTAAATTGGTAATTTTATAGAATCTTTGATGAGATTGTATATATTTAGCTGCAATGCTTTTTGAATTTCCAAATATCTCTTAGTTAATCCACAACATTTGAAAGAGGGTTATATTTAACGGTGGAGATTGCAGTTAATATTTTTCTCATCACTGAAGAAATTTTGATTTGGAAAATGTACCAGTTGTATTTGTTTGGTTCAATGCAGCATTTTGACAACTTTATTTTCAGATGATAACTCTGATGTTCAAAGGATAACACAAATGTTTGCTGTAATGCTGGTACTACAATAAGTCTAAGAACATAAAACAAGCTAAAGTGGGCTTCCAGTTTTGGTGGCTTAGTAACCTTTTTACATGACATTTCTGTAGGACTACAGAGTGAACATTTTTTTGAGACAGCAGTGGAATGACTCACGTCTGGCTTACAGCGAATATCCTGATGATTCCCTGGATTTGGATCCCTCTATGCTGGATTCTATTTGGAAGCCAGATTTATTCTTTGCCAATGAGAAAGGAGCAAATTTCCATGATGTCACAACAGACAACAAGTTGCTGAGGATTTCTAAAACTGGAAAGGTGTTGTACAGTATCAGGTAAACCAGTTAATTTTATTTTTTTCTCTTCATCCCCTTCTTTCCCTCCCTGTTTTTCTGGATGCAATGTACATGTTTAATTTTCTGTTGTCCCATGTGTACAACTGAAATGAGACTTAGTAATAGCAGGGTAGAAGGAAAATTTGCCTATGTTTCTTTGCCAACATTTTACTTTTTGCAAAATAGTCTCTAAGTTGCACAGCAGTACTTCTTGGTCTTGTTGAAAACTTGAGGCTGTCTAGAACTTTAATGGTATGCCTCAGTAATTCCAATTAGCATTAGCTCAAGTCACTCCTCTTAAAAAGAGGAAATCATCTCTTCAGTAGTCTGTGGGCTGCAATTTAAAAGTAAAGGGGAATATTAATTTAAATGACTGCTCAAAACTTTAAGTAAAAACATGCTTGAAATGCAATAAGTTTGACATGCAAAGCACTGGCTAATTGGATGTATCTAGTCACATTTAAAAAAAAACCAACCTGGAACTATGGAAAGCATTTGTTCTTAATATTAAGTGCATTGAAGTGTGTGCCATGTGACTAGATTTAGGTGAATTAATAAACACTGACAAAATATGATTTGATATGACCTGATGAAATGGGACATAAGCAGAAAAACAAAATTGCATTCCAGAGGCATAAACAGCAGCAAACAACCTGCTTCATTCATTTGACAGTATTCATTTTACTTGCAGCTTACTGTGAGCCATTAATTGCTTAATAGAGGTAGCCAAAGATGCAAAACACTCTATTATTGCTCTTAGGATTGTTTAAAATGAAGTAATTACTGCATTTTTTTTCTTCCTGGGAATGCTTCTTGGCTTTTGCCTTTCTTGCATTGTGGAAAGTAAACATGGTAGTATTTGTTTAACAGGTTGTTTAGTGAATTTGCTCATCTGTAAAGCAGATTTGTATAGAAGGCAGTTATTTCTGATGAGGTATTCTGGTTCTGAGTGCATTTTCATTAAGGAATTACTATTGATACAGGCTCGGGACAGCTGTGTTCTTTAGGATGTTAAATAAATAAATATTAGCATGGAACTTCATCCACTTACATAATTCTTGTGGAAATTCCTTGATAAGAGCCCAGTAATATTTGGACAGATGAAGCCGGTTACTGAGCAGGATTTCAAATTGCTGTACCTGAATGGTTTGAGAAAAATAATAGGATACAAGGATGCTAGCAGCACTAGCAGAGTGATAAATATGCTGTCACTTACAAATATTTCCTGTTTCACCCTGAGAAAGAAATGAATGCATCTGTTTGTTTGAGTGACATCAGACACCATCCTATTGGAGGAAACAGTGCAGTTGGGTGCTGTTCTGAATGCAGATGGATAGTTTTCCTGACATTTGCTCATGCGGCAAAAGTGATATTTTGAGCTGCCATATCACATTTGTAAAATTCCCACACCTAAATGCAAATTAATTTGAAGGAGAGTAAGCAGTATTCCAAGAGAGCACTAAGCAAAGCTCATCGCTTCTCATTTGTATCGCGCAGCAGTAACAGAGGCTTACCCGGCACCCCTAACATGGCAGATAATTTTTTAACACTTTACAGTGAAGAAAACTTTCTGGAGCACAAAA
The DNA here is from genome assembly GCA_013397755.1 of Cnemophilus loriae. Classification (NCBI taxonomy): domain Eukaryota; kingdom Metazoa; phylum Chordata; class Aves; order Passeriformes; family Corvidae; genus Cnemophilus; species Cnemophilus loriae. The sequence goes on from VZTF01000410.1 coordinate 677,692, forward strand.
CTTGAAATCAGGAACAACTTGAAAAACTCGTCTTTACTCTCTAGATACTGGGCTAGATACTTCTGTTTTATGTCAGCTGCTTGTATTTATGCTATGCAGAAACAAACAAGAATATTTTAGTGATTGGTTTCAGTACATTGTGAATGTTCACTACTGCACCAATAGCACTTTGCCTGTTGTTGTGATATTTAACATTTAGCATTTAGTGTGCTTTAAGTACTTAAAGCACTTCACAAATGCCTCTGGGATGTAGCAGGTAGGCTGTTTTGTCGTAGTTCCAAATTTAACAAAATCAAAATCAAATTAATCTTGTGTAAATACAAACTGTTCTTTGCATGAAATGAGTTTAGAAGTGCTCCTGGTAATTAATGGGCAAGAAGCAAGGTGTGTGTATTATATGGCAGTGGTATCCCATCTATATATATCCAATATACTGCACTGAAAACATGAAAAGACACCATGCAGGAGGCTGAACTGGCTTATACTGTTAAATGCTCCTAGAGGCCAAACCTGCAGTTTCTGAACAGAATCTGGAAAGTCACCTGAAACAGCAGCTCATGGTCCATATTTTACTAAAGTCAGACATTTGGTGTAGAATATGGGTGCTCAGATAAATCAAATAAGTAAATGAAAGGTGAGTGAGGGTCTGGGTTGTGTATCACCTCCACTGCAGTGCTTGGCTAAGGGAATTATCTCACCCTGTGGTAAGCATGAGGCTCTTCGTCCTTCTCTTGTATAGTTTATCAAAGAAAAAACCCTAACATGGCACAGAAGAGGCATAATATAGATTTCCATCAGAATTTGCCTTCTAATAATCACGATGCTCATGCTTGCAGATTCCTACAACTATATTTAATTCCCTGGGAGTTGTTACAGAAAATAAAAAGTTGTTGATGGTTGATGTACCCACCTCTGAATCATAACTTTAGGAATCCAACCCCATTTTTGTATGTTTGCTGCATGCTCAGATGATTGGATACCTGTTGATACCTGTTTTTTCTCAGATAGCATGCTATATACAGCCTCAGGCTCTGTAGCTGGGTAACTGGTCTAAACCTTTGGGTGCTGCAGGGAAAACTAGAACCTTGTGGAGGCAACCCAGAACTACTTAATACTGCAAATATATGCTATTTCCACTGGAGATATAGCAACAGCTCTTAGAGGAACATGTATTTTGAGAAGTCTGCAATTACAGCAAAGTTATATTCAGCATACAACTTCACTTTAGTCAACAACAGTCTCAGTTCCACTCATATATAACAATTGAAAAACTGTTAAACAGCTATAACTTTTATTTTAAAGCACTCTGTAGAGAGCAGTCAAGAAGAAATGTTTGTAACAGCAGTGTTCAATAACTTAGTTTGTGTTTATATTGTATGCTGAAAAACCAGTAAGAGTTCAAATCATAACCTACAGAATGTCACCCCCTAGATACTTGTGACTCATCTGCTCCCAATCCTTGACTGATTTCTGCATGGACTGGATTTTGGAGGGGGTTCTGCACTTGGAAAGCATGGCAGCACTGTGTGATGGTACCAAGAATCCGGTTCCAGCCCCTCACATTCTGTATGACACCTGCATTTTATATTGCACACCCCACTGCACGGGCTTTATGTTCCAGGGACAAAGATCGTGGCTTCTCGGGCCCCCTGAGAACAGCTGGGACATCAGGAAAATGCTAAATAAACTCACAGAAGGCTTTATGTTCTCTTCGAGCCACCCATTTGTGCTACCTGATTCCCACAAACTCATTTCAGGCTGCCAGCCAGCTCAGAATATTAGCATCTGCCTAAAAGCTTATTTTAGCAAAGTGATAGAAAGTGGTTTTATTTAAGGTTTGTGGATTTTTTTCTGCATTAATTGCCTCCTTCTCTTCTTAATATTTTCAGTGCATCTCAGCCATGTAAGATTGATTCAGAAGATGATATAATTCAACCGTAATATTGATCCACAGCATTGAACCTAGAATATATTGGTCAGGAAGGTAAAAGCATTGTAACTATATATAATTTTTTTTTTTTTTACTTGCTGCTGCAGAAAACGCTCTCAGTTGAGCTTTGCTCTGAATTGTAGTGCCAATATATTTAGCCAGAAATAGTTACAAAGCAGATTACTACATATTTTTTGAATATGAGATGATTTTAGAATATGTTGCATAATTTGACAAGAGAGACACTTGGAATTCTAGGGAGGAGATCTGTGCAAATTCATAAATTACATTTCTTCCCCTATTCTTGCTGTTCCTGTTCAAAGAACAATTAATTACCTATGAAGAATTTCCTCAAGTCTTTCAAAATATCTGTTTTTCTGTCTTTCTTTGTCTTCCCAGTGCCAGAACTGGTAGTTATGTAGACAATTAGTTCCCTGTGGTTTCAACTATTGACCTAGTTTTAATTGTAAATATTACTATGGCTGAGGGCAGGGTGTCTGCTAGAAAGCCTGTCTGTGCTGCAGGGCACTAGGAAACAGAGAAGGCTCCAGCTGTTGGATTGCTCTGTTTGTGTAGCTGTTCTGGGAATGGTTTCCAGCCCTCCATTCCACAACGAGTAGCTAACAGGTGGAGCTGGTACACCTCACAGCCCTCACCTGCTTGTGCAAGCCAAGAGAAGTATCTGTGAACACAGTACATCTATTTGCAACGCTGCCTCCCACGCCAGCTGCCTCACTCAGGAGTTTCCAAAATCAGCTCTTCCAAGTGTGGCCATAGTGCTGAGGGACAGAGCACTGAGTCAACTCCCTCCTGCACCCCCGTGACCCCACACAACACTTGATGTTAGATCAGGAGTTATGACTGCCATGCCCATCATACAAATCATCAAGAGTAATCCATAGCACTTCTATAATCCAGATTTTCTGAGAGAAACTTCTGTGTTTTGTAGTCTCCTCCGTACTCACGTTCTTTGCCCCATGAGAAAGAAAAGCAGATTAAGGAAATACATAGGTAGCACTGCTGGTCCCTCTGCAACAGACTGCTCGTGGCAAAAAGTTCACTATCCTGCTGAAATATATTGCTTTTAAATAAGATACAGTCTTGGATTTTTTGCATGGCTGCTATCGAATATGTTGCCGTTGTTACAGTGAAGTCAGGTGTAGGTTTTCTAAGACAATTTTGGGGTACAGACTTTATCAGCTAATTGATATTGAGGATCCATTTATACCCATTGTGTGTAAATCATCCATGTCACAGCACAGTCTAGCCTAGCAGAGCGGTAGAAAATTTTATGTTCTACAGCTCTGTGTGCATTCTGTGCTTTAATTTGATGACTTCAATTTTATTTTACAATCTAGTGTTGGGATTTAAGAGGATTTGGACTTTACTAGCAGCATTGTCTTTCCATGTGACAGATTGGCAGAGGTGGGATCGTGGAGACATTTATCATGATTGACATGCCTGTTCGCTTATTAAACTCCCACCTCACACAAACATATCTATTACCTCAGGTCCTATCAGGATAACACTGGTATTGACAAGGTGGTGATTTTCCCTTGGAAGTGAATGTCACTAAGCACAGGGACATTTTCACTGAAAATGATTTCATTCTTGCATTGGCAAAACTATACACTACTCCAGTCTAACTGCCCTGACTTTCCAAAAGCATAAAATGTCTTCATGTACCTCAAATTAAATTTGCTACATTTAAACCAAACCAAAACATTGAAGAATAATCAATGTAAATGCTAACTGAAATAGAGAATATCTAAAATATTTTGGTGTTTGACAGCTAATATGTACTGTAGGCTGAGGCCTTATAGAGCCACAATCACTAAATTTTACTGTGCTGCACAATGTTACTGGGACACGGACACTTCCCAAATTGTGGCTGTATGGTACATGAATCCAGTGAATTTGACAAATTTGTCTTCCCATAAGCATGATTACAATAATAACAATGGTTTCAGAAGCTAAAAAATTGCAGGCTTTTGTGGGACAAGCAGCCATTCTCATTACAGCAGAGCCCAATGTCCTTGGATTATCATTAGCTCTCTGTTTTTCACCCTTCCTTTTTCATTCCTTTTTGCCCTTACTCCTGCCTCTCCTTCCAGCCGTGCTCCCCGTTCTTTTGGGGCCTTTTAAATAAATGAACTCAACTTCTTCTCATCCTTTGGGGTTGTTTCCAAGTACTCTCTTAACTGCATCACCCACTCCATTCTTTCTCATTCCCTCCCAATCTACAAATTCAGTCTGAGGATCTAGCCCCGGGTTTCCAATACCTTTACTTTCCTGTTGTATCTAAAGTACTTGCTTTGCATAACAAATAATAAAATCTACTAAATAAATAATAAAGCCTAATGTGGGTACTTTGTTATGCAACTAGCATAGCTATTGTGAAAACCCCATTGATTGTACTGCTTAAGAAAAAATAATTTACATTTTAATGACACAAAATTAGTTGCTTTTCACTTCATAAGGCATTTAAAGCAAAGCAGGATTATGGGCATTATATCTGAGCATGTACTGGCTCACTTCTTCCTCTAATGCCGTGCATATCCCCAGATGAGACACAAGAGCACTGGAGGTAAATACAAACACAAGAGGGGAGCTGCTCAGACTGAAGGACAATGTTGCCAGGAGAACAAATGGCTCTGAACTGGTCATAAGTAAGCTCACAGAGGAAGTTACAAAGTTTACGGCCATATACACCTTGAATTCCTGGAACAATATTCTGACAGAAATGGGGAAATACGCACTAGATACCATGAAATGAACTTTGATCATTTTTGAAAGGATTGAGATGATGTGACTCTGGGTGATAGCAGATGATCAGATTTGATGGCATGACATGTCACTTCTAGAGCCCTGTATTCTTGTGTCTCAATTAAAAAGGAAGACTTTGTTCTAAGTAAAAAAGTGAGAAATGCTGCTGGAGACCAATTTGTACACACAAAGTTGATCTTGGCTGGCAGGATCAAAAAATACTGGCAGGTGGCTTCTTCTGGATGTCTGTGCCAGCAGGATGGTTGCACAGCCAATACACGTCTGTGTACTCGCCCTCCTTATGGCTATTGGCAATGCCTGTCCTCGATTGCTGGTGATCAATCATTTCATTTAACCATTGAACTTGCACTGGAGCAGTTAAAGGTTAGGTGTAAAATGATGTAGGTGAAGGAATCCTTCCTAAACGGTACAAAAAAGCATGTTTTCCTAGAACATGGTCTCAAGGATAAAGGTCTTTTGCCAATTGGGTTGCAATATATGGCTTAGAACAGAGATGTCATCATGCCAGGAGGAAAGTAACACCACACCAAACACACACTGCAGGAAAACCAAGACAGAAAATTACAGAGAAAAAAGAAAAGGTGAAATACTGATCCTCATGGAAAGGAAACGGGTGCTTACAGAATTTAGCTGTTACGTACAATCACACTTGAATTTCATTTCATAGATTTGTTTGAGCAATAATTGGAAAATCATTTGCTGGCAGCTCATGTGCTGGCATTGTGCATCTGCAGACAGTGATTGCATTACAATGAGAAGTGGGATGCCTGCAATGAGAAATCCACCACCCTGCTCTGGGCCAGCTCCTGTGTTGTTAAGCAGTCCATGAAGCAAAGCAAAGCACTGGAGGGAGTGAGGACATGCCCAGAGACAGCAGTACATGAAACTCCAGCCTATAACTCACATTTTGCCGTAGCAGAGAAAGTTTCACATCTCCTCTAAGCTCGACTTCAGCCCATCCCCACCGGACAGAAATGAAGCTGCAGAACATGACAAATATTAGAGAGGAATTCCAGGGCTCCTCAAAAATAAGGAAAAAAGCAGTCAGTTTGACTGTTCCATTTAACAGGACAAAGCCTGTAGACTGTGAAAATTACCAGAATTGACATTCAAAATGATGAGTCAGGTCCCTAAAAAAATAATGAGATGGACTACAAAATGAAAAGACATTTAAAAGAAGAATGCCACTGGGAAATTTTTTTTTGCCTTCTGATAAGTGAAGAATGTGTGTGCCCTTCTTTCAGGCACCCAAGACAGGGGGCTGGGAGGAATATAAAGAGATTTTAGATTCTCCTCCCTGTTTCAGTGTCACTAGCCTGAATGGCATTTGCTCCTGTGTCATGCGATACTGTCATGGTTGCTGTGCAACTTCATCTCCCCTGCCAGTTTAATAGGGAACTTTGTCTGCTTGTGCTTAGGTAACATTTTAATGCTATTTTAGCAGCTGGAAGGATCACGGGTTTAATCTTTCAAAGAAAAAAGGTACCACTAAAGTATCTTTAACTTTATTGTCAGCTTGGAGCTTTAAGAAAAATACCAGAAACCTTGCAATTTACAATAGCGTCTTTAGATTTAACAGTGCTGGAAAAAAGAAATCTCACTTGTCTCACTAAATCCAACACTGAGAGGTTTGCACAGGTATTAGTATTTTGATAAAAATGGCACATAGCCAATGCTACCAGTGATCATGCATGTGCTATTTATGTTCTGGTATTTGCAGCATAAAATCCTAGATCCTGAAATCTTCTGTCCCAGCAGCTGAGGTGCAGATGGGCGTAGAGTGAAAGAATGAAGGGATAAGAATAGAAACAAAATATTATTTTTGACACCATGCCTACTCATGGTGAGGCATTTGTTGCTTTTCATGCTAGTGAGGAGATAATCATGGGGTTTTTTGCAGACGGAAGGGATTTTTACCCTTATTTACAGGACTTTTAAAATTCCCAACAGTATTTCTATACATAACAGGACCGATCCTTGTTATTTATCATTAGAAAAACTCTGTGAGGAGGCTGTTGTTCTGTAGCCCACTCACAACTAAGCCTTCTTGCAGAATAACTAATGAAAAGAATACTCTCCTGTCATCATATACCATGTATTATGATCCCCAGGGCCTTTCTCTTGTGGAACCAGTGTCCTCCTCTGGGATGAGATGTCACTGAGATCAAGAGAAGTTTTGGATGTCTTGCAACACATCAGGCTAAGGAGTGATAGCTGCTTGTAAAGGAGTGTGCTAGAATACAGTTCAGTGGTTGCTGCAGACAAGACAGTATGTCAAATCTCAGCTAAAATTACATATTCTCTTACATTTATTTAAAAAAACATTCCTAGATTATGTAACTTGTGAACCCAATTCCCTAAGTGTTCAACGCAATACTAGCAGTTCATTGTTTCAGATTTGTGTTGCAGACCATTCACAAGCAATCTGTCTGTGCAGTGCTCTGAAGTGTTTTTGTGGCATTGTGAGATTATCAGAGAAGTAGTGTGATGGCTGGAAGCCCCAGCATTCAAAACTCTCAAGTGAAAGAATGAGATTGGAAATTATCCTGAGGATAATCTATTTACAAACATTTTTTTCCTATTGATTTTTTAATTTTTTTTTTTTTATTGCAAGATCCTTGCCCTCTACTGATGCTGCAGCTTTGGGGGTTAGTTGTCAAAGGCAGACTGGCCTCAAGACTCAATACCCTGAAAGTAGGTGGGAGTGGCATTTGACAGGAATTGGTCAACAGGAAAAGAAGGGGGAAAGGATGTGAGGGCAGATCAGGAGGCAAAGGAAAGTGTATGGGCTCTGTGTCGTGTAGGTGTCCCTGGGAGAGATGTAGGGTAGATGGGCAGGCATAGGAGGATGTGGGGAAAACATCTCCAGGCTGGAGAAAGAACAGGATCGAGGCAGGAGTGGTCGAAGGACGATGAGGAAACACAGTATCTCGGCCCCACTACTGAGCTCAGGACTTGGCTGCACTGCACATAAATACCTCTGAGCCCCCTTGGCTGCACATGTGTGTCACCCCTGCACTGCCTTTTCCTCGGAGGATGGTGCCTGGATGCAGCAGCTGCGTTCAGGGCAGCAGCCGTGCCTGTGCTGAGTTCTGCTGCTGGCCCATCTGGGGCCATGGCTGCTCACACCAGGAGACAACACTGGCATTGCAAAACACGTTCAGGTGTGAAAGATAACCAGCATGAGAGTTTCTGATTAAGTAGTCAGGCTATTTGTTTTTTCCTATGAGATACCTTATTCTGAGTTCTGTGACAAAGAAGGCCACATCCTGGAGGACTTTGCCTTCCTGCCTGTAGAAATTGGGGAATGCAGACCTCTGAGTGATGCTATAAATGGGTCTCTGGGGTGAACAGAAATTAAAGATTTTGAGCAGGGGTGGGAAGAGAGACAGGCCCACAGCCCAAGTCTTAGTGATATCACAGGACTTTGTAGTGAAACTAGGGAATGAAAGAGGAGAGTTTGGATGAAATGCTGAGTGAAGAAATCCCAGCAGTGCCTGCTGCACTTTGAAGGCATTTAAGGTGTCAGCAGATGCTGCTCAGAAGGACCTGCCTGGTGTGTGAGGGGATCTCAGGAAAAGGGTCCAAAATGTAATACAGAAAATGCTGCCCTGGAGTACTTGGATTATAGCCCTGCGTGTGCTACAGTGTTGCTCAGTAACATTATTGATTTATTTATTATTTTTGTCACAGTGGCAGCTAATTGTTCATTCTTTGTTTTCTGGCTCTGATTCTGTATTTTGTTCTGTTCATACTCTTATTTGCATTATTCCAGGGTTTGCTTCTTCCTTGGCTGTGGGTTGGGTGAGGGAGCAGGGAGAGAAAGAAGAGAGCAGCTTTGCCTCTTCTCTGAGGCAGCTTGCTGTCCCTGGCACTTTGCCTGGTGTGCTGAGGCACTGGAGACGTGACTCCCTCCTGCTCCCTCATGAGCCCTCTCTGCTCAGCTGGAAAACATAACGTGCCCAGCCCCAGAGCTTTCCGTGAGCCAGCTGTGCAACCTGGGTCTGGCTGGTGTGGGGTGGAGGGTGCTCAGGTAACAGAAGGCAAAATAAGTCCCTGGTCAGCTTCTTCTCATTTCAGTTTTACAGATGGTTCATAAAGCACTCCCCATCAGTGTTTTATGGTTCTCCACCACCAATCTGTTGTTTATGCATCTCAAATGCCTTGGTGGCGGGGTGCCTGAAAAATAAAATAATTGTTCTATAGCAGTTTGTTCTGTTTTATTAACGATTAAAGTATTCATCAGTGTAATTCCCCATTAAATTTGCTCTTTGCTCCAAACCTCCAGGGGCCCTTCTTGAATTTGCCAAGTGTGAGACATTCATTTTGCTGAAATATTTTCTGTCAATGACACTGTTATTATCAGCAGTGTGGGTAGCTATATCTATCTAACACTTTCCATTTATGACCCTATGTCCTTATTAATGTAGCTATATGAGTAGTGACATGGCACCAGGATTTGGAAACTTTTGCAGGCTCGTAGTTTTACTGAAAAAGTGTCAACTGGTATAAATTGACCCACCACCATGGACTTCAGTGGATTTATTACAAATTCCAGCAGCTGAACATTTAGTATGTAGTAATCTTGTTGAAAATCAGTGGATCTGTGGATGATACAACCATTTGTTTCAACACTTCCATTACTGCTGGTAAAAAGGATTAGAGGCAGAGATGTTAATTCTGAATGGCTACTGTGCTGAGGTGAACAACAGGTAGAGGTAAAACTATAAGGGCATGATGTCTCGAGATAGTCTCATCAACGCAGTGAATAGAAATTATTTTTCATTTTTCAGGGTGAGAAGAGAATAATTAAGTCTTCGTGAAAGACAGCAATGATTAGGAAGAGAAAGTAGGACAGTAGGCTTTGTGTGGACCTACACGATTTTGACGAGCCTACATGATTTTCTCATCTCACCTCCAGGGAAAAGAAATTGATATATCTACCTTAAATCAATGGAGATAGATTATTTTTTCCTTGTGAATCTTGAAAGGTGCAACTGGATGTATTTGCTTTCTCATAAATTTGATGTTAAAATAACAAGACACCTTCCTGACCATGTATGTAGTCAAACCCCCAGATTACTTGACGTTTTGGGGTGTAGAAAGGGATGAAGGAGAAAGGAAACAAAGTCAGTGTGCAGTCCACACCTGACAGTCAGTAAAACCCAAGGGATGGATAGCCCGTGCCTACTTCAATGAATGCAAACAAATGACATATTTACAAAGGCTGCATTTGCATAAGGGCATGTTTGAAAAGAGCTTAAAACAAAAAGAGGCAGAGACACTGTCTTGGTAATGCTGGGGATTAGCAACTTAATTAGCTCAATCTTTAATGCAGGAAATTACCTAGTAAAAATGAGACTAGTTAACATTTGCAAGGACTTAAAATATTTAAATCAGTAAAGGACAGATTCTCAATGACACTTACACATCTACTAGATAAACTTTTTTCTCTAGGTGACAATTTTATTTTTTTAATATTTCTGCTATTTGGTCCCAAAGGTTAAATGTGGGTTTACTTTCTATGGTGATGTTGAGAAGAATACTGGGGACTTCATCTCAGTGCCCTTCAGTGCCACATAAAAGGGATCTCTAATTTCCTGATGCTATCACCTTGTTTGCTGAAGACTGTGTCAAGATAAAAATAGTGTGACTTTTTCTAGGTAGCTCACATGTAGGCAACAGCAGTGATGTTGAATGTGATCTTAGATCTGGCTGAGACATTTTTGATCTCAGTTACCTAAATATCATCTTTTTGTCACAGTGATTTTATGGCTAGAAGCGCCAGCCAGGTGGTCCCCAAAACTTCACAAGGTGAAGAAATAGACTGAAAGACCTTGAATCAGTTGTGTGTGGTAAGAACCACAAAATCACCGTGGGAGACAGAACTTTTAGTCAAGTATTTCTCTGCAGAGATCACATATGTTTGTGGGACAGCATTGTTTCCAGGTTATACTTTTAAACAGCTGACCTGTGAGTTCACTGACATAACTAAAAAACTATTGTTATTATACTGTGTTAATGTTTCAGTGTCCCTTCAAATCAGACAATCTTGTTATCGCCCTTCATAGCAAATGGGCACAGAGGGGTTTTTTTTGCTTTCTTTGTTTCCAAGTGGTTTTTTGTAGTGAATGTAATCAGAAATAAAAATGAACTTTTAAAATATTATTTAAAACAAAATCCTAATATTTATACTGTTTCTCAAAGCTAGTTGTTTGTAATTAGGCCATCTCAGTATCTTGGTTAGCTAAAAATGGTTTCTTCTCACACAAAAAGTAAAAGAAATAAAATAGAAGAGAGTCTTGAAATAGATTTCAATCAAATATTAAAAGGTTAAATCAACTAAAAAAAAGAAAGAAAGAAAAAAACTTTAAAAGTATTCCCATTTAAGTAAAGTTATGCTTTATCTGGGACAATAACAACTGAAAAATTAAAAGAGAAATATATTTTGTATGATTTTGTTCCTTTAGGCTTACTTTCTTCTATCTGTACTCCTTTAATGAGATGTGATTCTATCTTTTACTGTATAATGGTTTTTTCCTTCTTTCAGTGGCTAAGCAGTAAGAATGAAGGCTTGGAAATGGGACTCATTGTTCCAACAGAACAAAAGCACTCTGTTAGAAAAACTCCATGGTTGTTGTTTCCTTTTTATTGCTTTTCCAAAATAAGACTTAAAAACATGTGTCCCATGACCAGGCATTTCAGCTTTTGGATTATTTGGTTCGGTATTGTTCATAAAACATTCACTGGTGCATTAGTGGAGAGCATGTCTTACTAACCTGATGTCTTCTCTGCCTCTGCTCTGCTCTGCTCAGCCAGCGCAGGCTGTGAGTGCCTGGTTTGCTCACATACTTTGTCTCCACAGCTCTCACCTGCTTAAAAGCTCAAAGGGGAGATGGGCCCAGCCTTTGAGGTCTTAAGATTTGGTCTTGATCCTTTGAACTCTAAGTATGGGGCTTTAGATGAAACCTGTAGATATCTAACATATTTTTTTTCCCCTCTAATTTTAGGCTTACTTTAACCTTGTCCTGTCCCATGGACTTGAAGAATTTTCCTATGGATGTACAGACATGTACAATGCAGCTAGAGAGCTGTGAGTGCCCAATTGCTTTATCTATCAAATAACAAGTTTTTACCCTAACATTCAGTGATTAGATTGTATTTATATTATCACATTTATGTGGTGAGACTCAGTATTCCTGTTTTGTAAGGGAATTATGTTTATCACCATAACGTGAGGGTTGCCTGTTTCTGTGCTGTTCCTGCTCCCTTATCTTTCTCCCTCCTGGGTCACATCACCTTTCCCATCAGAGCTGCATAACTTCCAGGGGTAAATACAGCAATGCTGTGTGGGAGAAATTATTAAATCTCAGGAAAGTGAGAACAATTATTACATAGCCAGGGATGCACTATGTCTGATTGAGTTAGGCTCACTTTTGGAAAATGGAACACGTGATGAAGCAGAGGTCCTGTTAGTGATCCTTAAGCTGGTATGCTAAACACAGGCAAGGCATGGACTGGGGAACCAGCACACACCCTCCAATACTGTGTAGATGCCAGCACACACCACAGCCCTGTCTCAGCCTGCCCAGGTAACAATCAGGCAGACCCAGGAGTGGCTCAGACTGTGGCAGGTGCCAGTGATCGTTCCCAATATTCAGTAGGTACCAGTCCACCCTGGGTTTTTTTTTATTTAGGGGGGAAAGGATTTAGCTGTATGGCTATGAACTGTGGGCTGCCACCTGCCTTTGTGCCCAGAGAATCTTAGGCTGGTTTGGGCCAGCAAAATTAGCTTTTAGTGGCAAACCAGGGCAGTACTTCGGAATATAACAGTGTTTACTTCTTGCTTTTAATAGAGTAATGGTGTAGTTATAGCAACCAACAACTAAGAAGAATCATGCTGTTAATTGAACAGTTTGAAAATATAACTGAGATAACACGAATTGCAATAAAAGACGTGCTTCCCAGACATAAGAACATTTGCTATTTTCTGGTCAGTTGCCATCTAATAAACTCTGATTTCTTTATTGCAGTTGGCTACACCATGAATGATCTGATATTTGAGTGGCTAAGTGATGGACCTGTGCAAGTTGCAGAGGGTTTAACCTTGCCACAGTTTATTTTGAAAGAAGATAAAGAACTTGGTTATTGCACAAAACATTACAACACTGGTGAGCATTATTCTATTTTTTTCTGTCAATTGTTCCAATGTTATCTACTGTCAATTTGTAATGGGAAAATATGAGTAAAATGAAAAAAAAAAAAATTTGAAATTAAAATTTGATTCAGTCACACTGATTTTTAAATCTGAAAAGAAAGAAATTTTCTCCCTGTTGTTTTTTTGAAAGATTTCATTTCCAAATTTTCTTTAATTTCCTTAAAGTATTCTAATATACTTAAAATCATTAAAGCATTTAAAATATTAACAAACTGATGAAAAATCTAATTGTTTTAATATCCTTAAAATGAAACATTTTTTAAAAAACTAACTCTTTTATTAAATATTGATTCATCACTTTTAAAGTACTGATTTTTCTAAGCCTAGTTTATTTCTCCAGCATATCAAATTGCCAGTGAGGAAAAATATCAAATTTTCACCAGCTTTTATGTGTAGTCTAATTTATGAGATGTAGCAAGTGGAAAAACAGTGTTTTCATTGCTGATCTGAATAGTGTACAGATGTGGAGTGTTGGGAAATTAAATGTTTGTTTAATACTCTGACATTTTTTCTTTCATTTGCTGTTTAGGAGTTTATAATGCTGTGTTTTCTAGCTTTAGATTTACAGAGAAGAGGAAACTCTGTTAAAATTTTGGTTTAGCTGCTTGGAGTTTATTTAATAGGGACAGCATATAGAGAACAGTTTTCTGTGTGCTTTCTGGGATTAAATATAATCCCTCTCATCTAAAATAGCTTTTTCATCATTTCAGCATAAGAGCTGATCTGGTTGCATCAAATACATTTGCTTCACTCTATGAAATAATACAATGTGAGAGGTTCTGCCTCTGCCAAAAATAATGTCACATTTATTTCTTACAAAAACGGTTGGTTTTAATTTTTATAAATGCAGCCTCTCATTTTGGAGCCCAAATTACCAAGGAAGGCAAACTTTGTGATTGGCACCCCCACTACTGTCTTCTCTGTAGTTTGTTCCTTCAGGTTTGGTGTGAAATTAAAATGTGGATGAAACTTATTACTCAGCCTTCCCCTAAACTCACTGTCCAGGCTGTGCTACAAAAGTCTGGAGAGCCTCTGACAGATTGTGCTACTCATGCCATTGCTGCCACACGTGGCCACCACAGCCCTTTCTAGTCCCCTTCTGTATGGGCAGACTGACCAGGAGCAGCCACTGCCCAGGTCTCAGAGTCTGCCTTTTGAGTCACAGCTCACTCAGTTTAGAACTTCTGTGCTGTCAGAGGATATTATTCAGTCTCCACTCCTATCTTTGTCAAACAGCCTCTGCACTCCCCTTTGTGCTAACTCTTGCACCCACCATTCAGCATTATAGGCTACCAGAATAATATAGGGACATCACAAAAAGGAGCAAACAATCCGATTTCCCCTGAAAGGGTGAACGAGGAACAATGCATCTTCGTGCATTTTCCCAACCAACACAAAAGGGGTGCTTTGAAACCATCAGCATGACGCTTCAGGAATGAGAGGCTTTCCTGCAGTCTGCCTGGAGCGAGAGCCCTCACAGTACCTGACCCAGAGTAATTCTGAGAGCAGCACAGAGTGATTGCGTTCGTAGCTGACGAGCTGCTGCAGCTCAGGACTCTGCGTCTCCTGCTGCACAGCCAGTTCCGCTGTCAGGCAATGCGAAACTTCTGTCCTCCAGGACTGCTGTGCAGCAGCTATCGGTTGTTTGAAGAATCACTCCCCTCCCAGGAGAGATTGGTTTGGGTTTCCTGGAGTCAGACTTTTAGCTGAATTCAAAGTAGACTTGGAGTTGATTCTGCTGTGAGACATAATCCACAGACACAGCCAAATGACATGAGCAGAATGAGAAGGAGTGTGATCTACCATAGGACTGTAGCTGTAGTAGTTTACAATTTGTCTGTTCAAACACGATTGCTTAATCTCATGCCACTAAAAGACCAAAATGCTGTCCCCTTTTGATAATTAACATTATATTTGACTAAAGTAAAAATTCACAGAATTTTGAGAAAAGAAACACTGCGTTATATTTTCTAGAGGTAAAAAAATTGTCCTAATATTCATTTTCTCAGTTAATATGAAGAACCAAGCACAGTCTGCTTCAGTGGTCCCATGCTTCCCCCAAGCTAGCATGCAGCAAGTGGCTGACTAGTGTTTGTGTATCAGGATCTGCTTACAGTATCAGGTTAGGAAACAGGCCACGCATCTAATTTATGTTCAGAGAAGAAGATAAAAATGTGCAATAAGCATTTATGAAAGTAATTTCATGTTCTAGGAAAGTTTACATGCATTGAAGTCAAGTTTCATTTGGAGCGTCAGATGGGATACTATTTAATCCAGATGTACATTCCTAGCCTGCTGATTGTCATTTTATCCTGGGTTTCTTTCTGGATCAACATGGATGCTGCTCCAGCCAGAGTTGCACTGGGTATCACTACAGTTTTGACAATGACCACGCAAAGCTCAGGATCAAGAGCTTCCCTCCCAAAAGTAAGGAAATAATTTTGCACCACTTTATTTATTTTTTTTTTTTTTAAATGAGAAATGTTTGTGCTACTCTTTTAAATTTCAGAAAAGTCTGTGTAAATATGTGTCTGATAAGGACACATGAGAAAGTGGTAACGGTGTGATGTTAAACTTGCAATACCCTTGCGTTTGGATTAAGGAATGTTTCTGCTGTTTTGGTAGATGGCTGAATGGTGCAGCGGTATGAATTTCGAATGAATTTCGACTACTTTTGACACTTGAGTGTTTAGAAACCAGATTTTCTGAGGTATTTAGATATCTTACTGGATTTCTTTCAGACTGGGGACTTTAAAAACACTGGACTGTTAGATGCTCTTATATCTTGATGTTTCTAGATATGGCACTTAGTCCAATGAATATATAAATATATGCCCCAAAAATGTATATATAAAATATGTGTATGTAACATATATACACCTAAAAGATTTTTTTGGAGAACCTTTTTAGTGTGGAACTTCTAATGTCTTTGTTTCACAGCAGAATTTGTCCATATTCCACTCATTCAAGTGTCATCTGAAGACCTTTATCCTGTCTATACACAAAAATATCCTCTCATTCAAATTTTGTGGTCTTTTTAATCCTGGACAGATGCTGTAGATGGACTTACAGATTACAGACTGGATTCTCTGTTTAGTCAGGCTGACAGCTCTTTCAGCACAGGCACAGCCCAAATGCTTCTGATAACAGCATTCCCAGCAGAATTTAATGTGCAAGCTTGGGTTTTATACAATTTTCTGAAAGGGAGCTCAGAGGTAGGTAAGTTTGCAATAGTCTAAGGAGTTATGAGATATACTCCTGAAGGGTCCTTTCACAGCAGTCAAGCATCACAGGGACTGGGATCGTGGGATCAATGAAAAGCACAACTTTTGAGTGTTTGTGTAGATCATGATCCATTCCAGGAACACGTGCTGTATATTGTGGTGCTTCACCCTCAGTATCACATTTAGTCTTATTCCAAATATGCAAGTTGTTCAAGTGGGGGACAACTTCAAAAATATGGGGCAACTCCAAAAAGTACACAGATTGTGTTACTCCTTTGCTAGTAATGAGAAAGTATCACTTAAAAATCTGGTGAGTACAACGTTTGGTTCAGCTTCACTTATTCACTTGGAGATATGCATAATTTTCCATGCAAACTGAAAGCGTCTCGTATATTAACTCAGAATTTCAAATGGAAAATTTATTACACATTTGTTCAGACAATTCAGTCGATATTTCCGGTGAATATTCTGAAAAGAAAGTCTGAAAAGATAATCTTGGCAAGAAGCATACAAGCTCTTTAAATAGCAAGTTTGGAGTTGCTGAAGACTATATCTAGATGGCACAGCATGAATCCATGCGAGATATTCCAAGTTTCTTACAAATTATCTGGCTTGAGAAGTATAGATAATACAATCACTGTAGTGGAGATTTCCACCCACATTTCCTACTGGGCAAACAAACCTTGCCAAGAGACTGCAGTGTTAGCGTGCCCCAAATGCTAACTCTTTAGAAGGTGTTTTCATCACAGGCCTTTGATCCAGCTGAAATGTTTTCCCTTTTGCATTCTGTTGTGTTTGAGTAGAAAAGTATTTGCTGAGTGGAGGAAATGGGAAGATGCGAAATATGTTGACTATGATTTGTTGATTATCGGAGAGGTTCTTCTCCAGCCTCAGGATTAAATACGTTTATCTCAGCAGCTGTCAGAGAACTGTGGTGCTCTGCCCATAGTCCATCTTCTCTTATTCTGCCGTGTTCCTTTGCCAGGAGACAAGCTCTAAGAAAAGTATCTCACCAGAAAGCCCAGCACACTTATTTCAGTCAGGCTGCACTCGGCTGTTGCATTTTCTCTGTGTAATTCAGCTGAGCTCTGTTTTATAGCTTTGATCTCTACGTGTTAGTTAATCCTTGTGGGGACTTTTGAAGGTGTGTCAGTTGACTTAAAAATGTGGTTCTGAGTAAATGCCAGCGTTCCAGCCAGCTGACTCCCACCCCAGATGACTCAGGTGCTCAGAGGAAACATGGGCAGTATTCAGGTCCTGAATCACCAGTACCTGATTCCTTGTACATAGAAGCAAGATTTTCTTGCTGTTGCTGTTGCAGGCACTTACCTATTTTAAAACCCCATCTGTAACTTAATGTCAAAATAGTATTTATTAATAAAAATCTGTCCAGCTGAAATGCACTTAGAAATAAAAATATGAAAAGAATTGAAACAAATCAGTGTCAGATCTGAAGTCTCAAAATCCCTGTTTAAAAATAATGGTTTTCTAAGCCCTGTCTACATATTGCCAAGACACAGGAAGTTAGGCTGCCAATGAAACATCCATTTAAAAGTTGCTCCAAGCATGAATGTCTAACAGAATAAGATATTTCAGGAGGGTTATTTTTGCAAGAATACTGAAAAAAACAGATGCAATTTTGCTTTGTGAAAGCAGCCTAGAATTGAATACAAGAGCTATAATTTCCCCATCCTTCTTTGTGTCCTGTTCTTATTAATATAGATTTATGCAATTTAACTTTAATTTACCCAGTTTCATGCCAAGAGTTTCTTTCCATTCTTCTCTATTTAATAGAGCTTTACCACAGAAAACAACAAAGTATCAAAACTTGCCAACTTTAAAGGGAATAATTCCTTTACCTAGAGAAAGACCAAGAAGAATTGTGATAAGATTCCTTAGGGTTTTTTTGCTGTTTCCAAGTTACTATCTAAATGACTAAAGTGTTACTGTTTAGAAGTAATTACCTACATATTGTTTTCAGCCAGTGGTGTAAGATAACACGACAATGTTCTGTTTGCTTAAAATTGCTCTTTTCCATATTGATAACTAACATTCATTTCCATACATGGATTTCATAATAGTAGGTCATGGCAACGCAGACATTAGGCACTCAGCTGTTGAAAATTAAACATAAGATTGAGATTGCTGAAAAGAAAAGAAAATAAAAGGAAATGAAAGAATGAAATTAATTCAATCTAAAGCTCATATTTGCTGCATGTAAGAGAAGTATCTAGAATGCACTCTTTTAAATCAAATCTATTTCTTTGGTAAATTTTGTAATATTTCTGTGGAATTACTGTATTTGGAGTATTTTGTAATTCTGTCTAAGAATATAGGGTGAAATTCCAATGTCAGCAGCATAGTAATAAGGAAATCAATATGCTTTTTTCCCCTTATTCTTTTGAAAAATTAATTTCTTTCTTACCAAAGCCAAGAGTAGACTATGAGACAGCTTACACCATAGCAAAGCTACTGTTCTAGGAAGGGTGACCTGCACTGCCTGTTTCAGAAAGCAGGAAGGTCGTCTTCCTCTACAATTTTAGCATAAACTGAGCAATAATGCACTGTGAGTCCATGAAATAATGATGTTCTGTGTAGGGAGTATCTGCAGAGAACTATTCACCGTGGAGCCAATCTCTTTTAAAGTGATGAAATTATTTTGTGTTTGTTACAGAACACTCATGAGGGCTCCTGTAACTGTAATTGCCCTAGTTGGCTGTGTTAGGGGATGGTGAAGAACTCATCCAGAGAGCTGGGATGGAATGCCCTACTTCCAGTTTGACTAATCCATCACTGGGATGCCCAGGAACGGTGATCCAAAATAGAAGGATTCCTATGATCAGTTCCTCTGCCCACATGTTCTTGTGTATAACTCTTACCCACATCCGATACTCTTATGTCTGAATTCCTCTGGCATGTCACTACTTTCCACTTAGGAACTCCATCTGAGTAATGTTTGTGCACCCAGCTGCACCAGAGGCTCCTGCAGATCAGCCAGCTGAGCAGAAATCCTGAGCGCCAGCTGGGTGATCACTGTGACCACACATCCACAGTGAAATCCTGCAAAACCCTGAGCTTTCTGTGTGAGTCCTGTGCACGAGCCAGGGACATCCCTTGCACCCAGGCTGTGCTGGGCTTCACCTCTGCAGAGAACCTCCAGGGAGCACCAGTCAGGAACCTGATGTGACCTCCTGCACATCCATGCAGGGCTCAGCACATGCTTGTCCTCTGCAAGTATCAGACCCACGGACCCAAAGGGCACTGTGTATCCGTCAAAATAGGGACTGAGGATTGCCTGGGCACCTCAAGGGACACCTAGACATCTGTCTTTACTTACAGTCCCAGATGTGTATAAGCTGGGGGAGAAAAGCGAGAGGGAATTCAAGGTCTGGTAGCACAGAATTGTTAGGAAGTGTTACAAAACAATTCTTTTCTTCAGAACATTGAACCACCATTTTCTTGCTATTCTTTTTACTTGTAAATGGCTCTCCTTCTGTTGAATCAAAAGAATAAAAAGTTTGAAAGGATTTTCAAAAGAGGCATTTGAAAGAATAATGAGCTCTGCTGTGCTAGTTGTGTATTTTTCAGATTGCTTTCTTCTTAAAACACTTACATAAACCAAACCTTAGTAACAACAGTCCAGGAAAATGAATTACTTTTAATGCTATAAAGAAAAACATTTCAGGATATTTTAAGTCGAGTGATAGCAACTGTATTTTACACAGTTGCATAGCATTCATATTGTGTTACTTTAATGCACAGTGCTTAATGAATGCATTTTCTGTCCCCAGGGAACAATCTGTGCGGAAAAAAAGTCTCATTCAAAGCTCACCAAAACTTCTGGGAGCCCTTTCATTCACTTCATTTTGCTTTAATCCACTACTTACATTACCAAATGCAATAAAATCATAGGTGTAGAGACTTGCAAACCCAAAGCCAATGAAGTCGATCCCCTTTGGCAGTAAATGACTGTTTTTATGTGTCATCCACTATCCCCAGCATATCTGGAGACTTTTAAAGATTTTTGGGCTTCTGGCAGGCCAGTCTCTCCTTTTTTTGAATGCCAGAAGCTATCAAGTAAAGAAGATACAAGATTATGGCACTTTTGTTTTGTTTTGTATTTTTTTAATTGAGGTCAAAATGAGGCCATAATAAAAGAAAAAAAGAAAATAAATGAGGAACAATAGCAATAAGGACAAAGGAATAGATGCTATTATCAGTGATGATTTTGTTCTGTGTTCATTTGTTTTCATAGGAAGTAGAGCACCAAAGGTGATTGCTTGCTCTTTCACTAGCAAAGCATGGAGATGATACGTTTTGGTGCGGCATTATGGTGAAAAAGCAATAATGAAGTAACTGGGAATGGAAGCAATGTTTTGACAAATTACTTTTAGTCTAGTCTTAGGATCTGAGGAGGAAATATAGAAATAATTTGGCAATCATGAGATTTGTTAATTGGCACTTAAATTATGTGGGTGTCTGAGCATTTTACACATTGCTTAAGTAATTAAGACAACCCTATTTTTATTAGCTATTTACAAATTCCTAAACCTAATGGTCCTAAACCTTGATACTTTAATGTGTCTGCTCTACATCACATATTTATGTATCCTGATAGTGGTACTGCAAACAAATTTCCACTTTTAAAATATTTGTTCAGGACCCTTGATTATTTTATTGGTTGTCAGTTTTCTAAAAGAGTGAAAGAGGGTATCCTGTCCAGACACTTGGGAAGTCAGGCTGCATTGTCAGGTAGCCTTGAGGAGCTGCTCTTCAGTCGCGTGCCTACATGGAAATGTTTTAGGACTCACTTGTTTTGTTAATTTCCAGTGTTCTTACATAACTTTCTTTTCTGTTCACATCGTAGTTTTAACATTCTACACATATTCCTTTTTTTACTAATATTAGAATATTTTGAAACCTACTTTAACTCTTTTTTTGGGGGGTAGAGGGAGTTGACAAAGCTAGGTATAACTAGTTTTTGTATTGAGACAATATTTTCAATATCCATTGGTGTATTCCATACCATATTTTAATCTGGATATAGAAATCTGATCTACTCTGTATGATGAAAGAAGTCATTTAGACTGAACCTAATTTTCAACAAAAAAGTTCCGAAAGTAAAAAAAGGTTTTAAGTAAGTGAGCATTTCTTTGCATACTGTGACTAATTGAAACAATTAAACAGGTACAAACTGACTGGGACTAAATATAGACTTTTGTGTGTAAATAAACAGTCCTACAAAATTATATAAAAAAATTCCTGACAAGTAGTTTATGAACAACTGTTCATAACTTATAGTACAGGAAAGGTGTTTTCTGGTTCTGCTCTACAAATTTTCATATTCCATTTCTTAATTCTTACTTCTTCTGCCTTTAATTATGTTTTCTCAATAGTGGTTTTGAGGCAGGATATTAATGTGTGTGTGCTTGAGGGCAGGAGATTGTTTGAACAGCAGTGGGAGATGTGGTACATGCATCAGATGATACGTGGTGTAGCAGGGAGAACTTCCCAGCCGCTTCAAATATTGATAGCATTGCGACTATGTTAGTACCAGCTTGAAAATGCATCCTTGGCCCCTATTAAAAGAATTTGTGGTGCCCAGAAACTTGTCTGCTGCTTCCAGATACAGCAGCTGGTCTTGTAAAAGACTCTTTTGCAAATTTTGCACCTTTGAGATCTAGGTAGATACTTACAGAGCTAGCCTGTGCAGTTACAACTTCACTGGGAGCAGAAATCTCAATTAAAATGATGTTGGATGAGCTTTGGCACAGTTATATATGCTGCGATCATGCATCTGTAATAGAAAGAATTCTTTTTCTTCCATTCTGCAACTGCTTCCAGTTCTATAAAACTGAAGTCTTCAGTATTCTGTGTAGGTAAGAAGACAAAACCCAGCAGGATCCATGCTACTTATGAGAAAAGCAGGAGGAAGAAGGATATAAAATTAAGCACGGCACCTAAATCTGATGCTAGAAATTGTCACATTATTCTGTTTAGTTTGGCCACAGATATGTGGTACCGTGGACAATCTTTGGGTCTTACAATGGTTATGTGTGGGTTTTAGTGGTTCTCTCTGTCCTTCACTCTGTACAGAGCTGACTGATGAGATACGGACTGGTGTGTTGTCTGCTTAATACCAATGCATTAGGATCTATAGCAGATTCTACTCTATGAAAGTGAAAAATGAACAACGGAGTAAGCTGGTCACCTTTTCCACTGTACTCATCTAAACTTTAAAGTTTACTTTTCTGTATAGTGAAGACAGTGGTATTTACTGTACAACAAAAGCAGTAGTTGCTGTCATGTGTGACAGCTAAAAATATGCAATAAGATGTGTCTGAATACCTCTGGGACGTAGTTTGAGTACTCTTGGCACTTCCTCAGCAGGTTTTATAATGCATTCATCTGGGAGGGCTGGTGTTCAGCGGTGCCTAGTTCAAGCGTCTGAGGATGGTTGAAGTTATTGTGCACACCAGTCCGCTGATTGTTTCATAACCCTGGCACGATCCTGGAGCTCTTCAGCTTCGTTGTCACACCCGCCAGGACTTTCTGGTGGCTTTTAGCGTCTCTCTGAGGAGTGCCTTGTGCTGCTCTTTCACAGACATAAGCACTGCAAACCGCTCTGAAGCAATGACGTACTCTGTTGTGGCTCATTCGTTTCAAGCAATTGCAAGACTCGACTCTATTAGATCATCTAGAATTATTACTTATGAATATCTTCTGTTAATATTTCATTTGAAATAATGTTGGTGGGACCCCCTGGAGTCTGGGAAAACCACTTTCATTTGCAGTTTACCTCAAGGCTGCTGCCTTCCAGTCTGTATATCAGTGCTCACTGCACGTGGCTGCTGAAGCAGCTGGCCTATTGACATCTTACTCCCCAAAGTTGTCTTTGAGTGACAGTGGAGCCATTTGAAATCTGTTATTTGAATGACAGGGCTTTTTTTTCCCTTTGGGAAACATTTTCATGGGAAAAAAGAATTGCTTGTTGATACTGATACCTAAAAGTATGAACTCCTTCTTCTGCTCTTCCTCTTCCCTGCAAGGAAAACAGAGGGAGAAAATTTACTTTTTCATGGATGCATCAAACAGACTTCTGCAGGAGCAGGAGCTAAGTGACTCAGTGTGTCTTGTTTTTACATATAATATCTGAGTTATGACAAAACTACAACTTTAATTTGCCAATAGTGTGGCACAATAGTCTTTGCTGAAGTAAGATCAGCTTTGGAAATTAAGCAATTCTAAACTAGGTATTGGCAAGAAAACAATATAATTTTGGTTTTTAAGGCATGGTCATGCATTCCAGAATGTGTCATTTTTCACTAACCCTTGTATTAAAGTTTGAAACCCTGATGAAATAGTGCCTTTTTCTTCTTATTTCTTCTTCCTAGAAGCTTGGAGTTAATTGAGACATCTTGTCTCAAAGAGAAGGGAGCATGAGAGTAAAAAGCTTTGATCCTCAGTAGCTTCTATCTGGTGTTAGGCTGCCCTGCCTGTGAGAAACAGACATAGTGTGCTGTCTTCCCTCATTCTACCAAAGGTTAAGGCTCTGGAGAACAGAGCCTGAGCTTTCAGTACATCTAGAGAGGAACGTAATGACTAAGTCACAGCAGAAAATATAAGTTAAGAAAAAGGGAGAACACATAACAAATGTTGCTCAATTCACTGATTCATAGAAAAGATAGTACAGTTATATTACAAATAATTATCGATAATGACACTGTTATAAGGAGAATATATTAATATTTGTCACTTATTGGAGAAACCCTTTCTGTTATAAGATTGTCTACTAAGAAACTAAAAATTGCCTTAAATTACTTCATTGGTGTAAATTATTGCATTTTCTGTCTCTTTTCAGCAGAAGGGCATTTTCCTTTGTGTGTGTAATGGCAATTGAAACACTTTATTGATTGATTTGTACTAAAATTTGGTTAACAGTTCTACTTTTTACATTTATCTGTGGTCAGGAGGCATTGATGTTCATCCATTTTTTAGGGGATGATCAACTTGAAGACATCACTTAATTTCTGAGAAACCCATATAGTTTGGTGACAAACAGCAATGAGACTTCCATGGTCCTGGACCACACCAATCTATGCTTGCGTGTGCTCTGGTCATAAAAAAAATGACTTAAAAACACTTTGATTTTCCATAGTGAAGAAAATATGAAAAATTAAGAAAGTGAAGCAGCCCAAATGTCAGGATTATAATAAAAGCTCTTTAGAGTTAGACACTGTGTTCTGTTTCTTTTTCTAATTTAAACAATCAAGACACTCGCTTTTTTAAGGAAGATGTAGTTGTCTGACAGGATCTATTTTATGAGTTTGTTGGCTGCATTTTGCTGTCTCCTGAAGCTTCTAGCACAAACAGAATCTGCTCAGAATGAAAACAAAATCCTGTCACTGGGAATGATGTGACTTAAAGCATTCAGATGCTCAGGCTTTACTGCGGCCCTTATTTTTACCAGGGCTATCTAGAGTTAAGGATGACAGAGTTATGCTATGGAAATAGCCCAGATCAACTCAGTTATGCATATATCTATGCCTGGATATGAAAAAACCCACCCCAGCATTGTTTTTATGTATCTCAAAAAGGATAAAACACCACTCTAGGAAGCAACAATGTGGTCTCTTTTTTTTGGTGTCTTGTTTTCTTTATCTACCCCATCTGCTGAGTGGGAAGAAAAACACATAATTACTCTCTTAATTGGTTAATTATTCCCTCTGAAGTTGGTTCATTTGTCATGTTTTAGTAATGGTGTAGTGTTGATTTTAACTAGGTATGGTTGGGGATTTTTGGTAAATAAGAAATGAGAATTTTTTTCCTAACAGTTTTCCAACGCCATGTTAGAATGAGGATAAACAGTGCATTGCTCATGGTAGGTGTTATGTGTGAACCACACAGCTGGAACAGACTGGAACAGTCTTCATTGACTGGAACAGGAGACAGATGTTTCACAGCGAGTTAAAAATGTGTGTACTACACATCCTTCCAGGAAGGACCTGTAGCTTGCTAAATGATTTCAGGGTGAATTGTTTAAAGGTAAAATTCTCTTGGTGAGTGTAGTTATAAGAGTTGATTAGCTTCTTACATTAATGAGGTTTCAGTAAAAGCTTTTCCCAAATTGAAAGGCATATCTAATTAAAGGCTGTGGATTGCCTCAATATGGGAACTGCACTTCATGGCTGTTCATCTGGCCAGTTTCATTCATGATTTCTGTGATTAGACTGACTTTCTCCAGATGTACTTCCCTCTTAGTTAAAGCAAGGTGTTTTCAATAGCAGCTGTTGACCACAGCAGAGTTCAAAATCATCTTACCCAGCTCCTCTGTCTGCCATCTGTGAAAAAGACTTTTAAAATAAATCCTTGGCACTGCTAGCTGTTGTTCTCATCGTGATTTTTTTTTTCAATTTATACTCTTTTGAGATGCTCTTCTAAAAGGCGAGTGAAAATCACCCTGAAGAGAGAATGAAAGTGAATTTTCATATTTGCTATCTTTAGCTAAAAACGAATTCTGCAGTTTGCAGCTAAAATCAAACAAATAGTTCTTCCTGTCTCCTGTCTGGGTAGTACACATTTTATTAGATCTGTGCTCCAGCAGTGACAGACACTTCAGGTGGGGTCAGGCATTTTCTCTGAGGAACTGCTTTTTGTAAAAAACATGTCCCTTTGTTGAAGCTATGAAAAGCGTACTTAAGAATAATATTTTCATTTCTTGGAAAAATTTCCCAAATAATTTCGGTTGACTTCCAGTCACCGCTGTCTGATTTCTCCAAAAAACCTTTTTTATTATTATTGAAATGCCTTGATATCTGGAAATCCAAAGTTAATCAGTCTAAAAATATCTGAAAAGTTTGACGTGAAATTGGAAATTTTAGAAATTATTCAATTGACATAATTTAAAAACCCCAAATTTGTGCTTTGTGACTTTTTTTACATTTTCTTTTTTAATTCTAATTTAGAAGACATTTCTGAAATGTCAAAAATCTCAAGGGAAGGGAAAAATCGCATCCTACTGAGATCTAACATTTACTGAGATACTGGTAGGTACTTTTCAAGCATGAATAATACTAGGAGTTCAGAGAAAAATTGCTCTAATTAAAACCTTACTACCCAAGATCAAGCTCAGGCACACAAACACTGAGAAGAAGAGAAGAAAATCAAACTGCCTCATACTGAGCTCCAGCTATGCTCGTTGTAGCCAGCATATGAAGCTTCAAGTCACTGGGGCATAGTTTGGCCTGTTTGAATTCTGATGTGGCTTAGTGGCTTGTGGAAATAATTTGTCTTGAAAGTGTGCAGTCTTCTTCTGAAAATGCAGTTTGGAATTTTATTTCAACAACTACCCAGGCACAGTCTTAAAGGGAAGTATTTTTTAAGACAGGATTCTCTGGCTTTACCCTCCAGCCAGTGTTCCCTGCTATGCAATTCTTGTTTGGTCTACAAATGCTGTCCAGACCCAGTGTCTTCTCATTCAAGAAATCCTGTGATGAAACCAAGTGACCTTTTGAACTTCTTCTTTTTTTTTTTTTTTTTTTGAAACTCTAAATTCTG
>VZTF01000410.1:704418-836058 GCA_013397755.1 Cnemophilus loriae
TTTTTTGTAAACTACAAATTGAGCTTCTTTTGTCTCTCACTCATTCAGTGTCTTCTTCAGCCTTCAATCTTGTGTCTTTCTCATTGTGCCAATATAATCTTTTAAAATATAGCAACCACAACTACGCTACTGTGGAAACTCTTGATATAGCTTTCTTCTCCCTTCTCCTCTTCCTCTGTTCTGTTCATAGACTCAGTAGTCATATTCATCTTTTCCCCACAGCTTTGCAGAGCTGATGCTCCATTGCCAGTCCCTTTCTGTACCTCTTGAAATAAAACCAGAGAATTTTGATTAAAATGTGTAGTAACTTAGAAGGAGTATCAGACAGAGCTGTAAAAAATGGCAGTTTATATTCATTTTAGCCACTTAAATAGCAGTAGAGTCTAGGGCAGCTGGGAAAAGTGGGATTGCCTGAGAGCCTCCCAGGTCCCAGCCAGACAAACAAGTGATGGTTTGGATGTATGGGGGAGGTGAAGTCAGAATTTTTAAGAAGTCTTTGTATCATCAAATGAGATTAGTGTGGAACGTATAAATGTATGAATTTCGTTAATTATAAGACAGAAGAGTTCCAGTGACAGCTTTAGTCTGAGAGAGAAAAAGCTCTTCATGAGCAAAGTGGATAGGCAATAAATTCTAATATCAATTAAAGTGAATAAGACAATGTTAAAAATAGTAAAAAATTAAAAATGTAGAACTGCTTTTGGATCAGAGGAACTGTACCAATGTAACAAGTCACCTGTTCATCCATGCAAGATAAAAAAGGAAAAAGAAAAACCTGTTTAACATATGGGGCAGGGCGAAGAGAGGAAGAACTATATAAGAAGACCTTTAATAGCTTAAAGTCAACTAGTGATGTTCATTACTAGTGATGTTGAGGCCACACATCAAATCTTGTGTTCAGATTTGGGCCCCTTGCTACAAGAAAGACATTGAGGTGCTGCAGTATGTCTAGAAAAAGAGCTGGTGAAGGGTCTGGAGCGAGCCTGATGTGGAGCAGCCGAGGGAGCTGGGGGTGTTTAGCCTGGAGAAAAGGAGGCTGAGGTGAGACCTTATTGCTCTGTACAACTGCCTGAAAGGAGGCTGCAGCCAGGTGGGTCAGCCTCCTTTCCCAGGTGACAAGCGACAGGACAAGAGGAAATGACCACGAGGTGCACCAAGGGAGGTTTAGATTGGATATTCGGAAAGATTCTTTTCACAGAAAGGGTTGAAAAGCTTTGGAACAGACTGTCCAGGAAGCGGTTGAGTCACCACCCCTGAAAATGTTCAAAAAATGTGTGGATGTGGCACTTGAGAACATGCTTTAGTAGTGAATATGGTGGTGGTGCTGCATTGACAGTTGGTCTTGATGATCTTAAAGGTCTTTTCCAGCCTTAACAATTTTATGATTCTATGATTCTAAACATGCACTGAAAATATTCATG
Organism: Cnemophilus loriae; assembly: GCA_013397755.1. Lineage (NCBI taxonomy): Eukaryota > Metazoa > Chordata > Aves > Passeriformes > Corvidae > Cnemophilus > Cnemophilus loriae. Next base: position 705,840 of record VZTF01000410.1, read on the forward strand.
TGTAGATCTATGTAATTATTAATAGAGGACTATTTTTCAGCTGTGGTTTGTAATAACAGATTGAGGAAAGAGTAAAAAAGCCCATAATGAAAAGAAATTGTGTTCCATTTGCATTTCCATTTCTGAAGTTGTCCAGAGAAAGCCAGAGAAATTTTTTCTACTTTTACTAGTCATGGCTATTTTGTGATGTGCATTGTTTTTTAGCACTAATTTTAAATCAGAAAGTAAACAACTGACTTGTAAACCTGAGGTGAGATTCAGCTGTCAAAACTGAGGTGGATGACAGTTGTTTTGGACTGTCTTTCTAGTTACCTGAGAGAAGGAGGAACCTCCACTGCTGAATTCTTCTGATACTCACATAGGTATGTGAGGAAGGGTTAGGTGACCTCTTGTTTCAAGTGTCAACAAGGGAAGCCAGGCTGACCAGTCTGAAAGTCAGATGTCTGAAGCAGTGCGAGGTAAATCCCATCCCAAACATGCAATATGAAAAGTACTAAAAAGCACATCATACTACAGAAATATTCCAAACTTTTTATGTTTTTTATTTCAGACAAGTAGCTATACAAGAATCTTCTTACCTACATCTACTATTTGTGTGTGATTAAGCTCAAACCTGTTGTATTTAGGAGAAGAAATTAATTTTTTCCTTCTCATTCTTTTTCACATGCCACACCAACAGGGATTAGAACAAATGAATTGTAGGTGAGGTGGTATCCAAACCCTTGTTTCATTTCAGTCTGTTACACGTTTGTTAATCTTAAAGACAAATAGGTTACAGGAGGTGACTCTAAGACCCTGCACAGAGACAGTGAGACTGCCCACAGGGCATAATTCAGTCTCCAGTTCCAGTTTTCTAGGCAAAGAACTGCAGCTGTGCTATCACAAAGACTCAGTTTGACTCTTGGAGCTGTAAATTAGAAACGAAAATTGAATACATACAAAGTAAAAATAATTCAAACTTGTGACTTCACAGTGGATTAAAAAATCAGTTCTCAACATAAACTGGCATTCTAGGAGGAAATCAGAGGCTGATATTAGTGGTTTCTCCAATACATGCATTTCTGGACAAAAATGATTTAAGCATTTCAAGAAGGGATTGTCATCAACTAAACTTATCAAATCCTCCTGCTAATACAATGGTCACATTTCATACTGACTGGAGCCAATACTGGTTTTCTTACATAATTTAGAGTTTTGTACCAGTGTCATTTTTGCATTTATCATAGATCTGCCATGCATAGAGCATTTATGTGATGTCCTATGAGAGCTCTGGGTTGCACTTATTCACGTGGTGGATTTTCAGGCCTTTGTGGATGTCACTGTGATTGTGCACATTTGAAGGAGGGAGAAGCAAATGCAAGTCTCTGACTCAGGAGGTGTCTTTCCCTCTGTGCAGAGGATCAATGCTTGTGTCCAATACGTAATGTTAGAGCTTCTTGCTCATTGGGATCATGTTTTATTTGCTGTTTTCTGTGTAAATGCATGTAGAGGTCAGTAAATGAACAAGGTTACAAGTGTGCCTCAGAATCTAATATAAAGTATTTAACTGAGTCCTTTGCCCTAGTGTGCCCAAAAGGCTGCGTGGGTAGGTTTTATAGCCTGACAGAAAATGAAAAGCTGAGCTTTGCTGGTTAAATTCTGCAGTATTTTGGGTGGATCCGTGGATTTTTCATATGCATGGAGCAAGCACACACCATAAAACTGGGATCTACTTTTCAGAGTTGGGGCTAAATCTTCAGTTCCTTTAAAATGACACAAAGCCTCTGACTAATTTACCAACTGGAGAACTTATTTGAGTATATTTATTTTTTAATGGAAGATTCTTTTTCTTTAATTAAATCAACATTCTGCAGATAAGTGTCTTCTTTAAATGCAAAATTTAGGGGTTCACAAGTAACCTAGGAGAACAAAGAGCTAAACCATACCCCAGAAATCATGTGGTAGCCCTTCTTTATTGAATGATTTTTGATTTGTTCCACATTTGAAACCTGACGTGTGTATGTTGTTGTGTGTGCTCTTGCTAGTTGCAGTGCTCCATTAGACAGAATCTGCTGTTAATATTTCAACACTGTTGACATAACCATTTTTGTAATTTACCGTCTCTCTGTGTTGTCTCTTGGTCACTTCAAAATCTAGGATCCCAAAACAGCAGGAAGTTTTGCTGATTAAAGAAAACAGATCTGTGAAACCACAGGCAGTTCCCAATATGCTGTTCTTGTGAAAATGTTTGCTTTTATTTTATTCTGCTAAATAATCTCCAGTGCAACAGTTTAGCTCTAAAACTAGCAATGGTCACATTACACCTTACTTTTCGTATTCAAATATTTAAATTTTCAGATTTCATTGTTTATACATGAATTTGATGATGAAGGCAGAATGTTTTGTATTTCAGACTCTCAAAAAGGGATTGAAATGCAAGAATTTTGTGAAGAGATTAAACCAGAAGTTAAATTACATTTTATCTAACAAATAAGCACATACTTAGCCAACTGCAGAAAGCATTCCCCTCCTCTGAGAATTTTATCAAGGCTATTGTACATGTCCAACAATTCTGCTTACTGCTACATCACAAAAAGCCTTTAACTATTTTGCCATTGCTACCAATGCCCAGCAATAACAGTAGATAAGAGCAGGGCAACTGGGACTTCAGTGTTAGAATAGAACTGAAGGAAAGTAATTATCCTGCATCCTTTTTGCTTTTAACTGTCATTTCTGTGAAAATCTGCAAAATTGGTGGTTTCATACAAAACCAAAGCTGCAATGGAAAAAAAAGAATGTACGAAGCAATGTTGTTGTACTGTACATGTCACTTGTAAAAATGAAACTGAAGTGAACACATTTATACAAGTGTTTTCAAACAGCCCCACATCATTCCCCCTCCTACCTCTCCTCCCTTCCACATAAGCACGCTCCATCCAGAGTTGCCAGGATACTGTGAGAAAGGCTGTTTTTGCAGGGCTCCCAGCTGTGCCCAGGTACAGAACTGTGGCTGCTTTGGGGAGGGCTTCTCTTCACGGTGTTTCCATGTTGTGTTGGCAGACTCAGGTGATGTGTGTAAGAAGCACCTCCACAAGCATTCTCAGGGTGAGGTACATCAATACTGGAGAACACTGGAGCACGAGCTTCTTGAGATTGGCTCCTTCCGTGTCTTTCACGGAATGTGAAATGTGTCTTTCACATTTGTCTCAGTTCAGATTTACTGACCTGGAGACTACCTAGCATTTATGGCTCTTGGAGGAGCAAAAAGAAGGTGATGATATCAACTACTCTTTACCCCCAGCAGTGCACAGAGGTCCAACTGGTGCTGTGGCCTCAGTCATGGAGCCAAGCACCAGACTTGTCTGGTGGTAAATATGGATTTTAATCTTATTGTTTTGGGTTTTTTCCAGCACAATCTTATTTTTTTATTTGAAAAATCTGATTTATCCAATTCAGGAAACCTTCCTAAGGACAAGACACTGTTCTATGATCCAAGACCAGCTAGCAGACTGAAGCACAAAACCAGGATATGTAGATCTCTGATCTCTGAATGTGGTTTTACTCCAAATATTTCCAACACAAAATTTTTATATTCAGGGTATTACACATGCATGCTCACAGCTCAGGAAATATGTTCTAGAAATCAGTAAATCACAGTTTTAGAAGCTATAGGGGACAAGCAATTACACAAGGACTACAGACAGATACCATTTAAAAGGGACTAAATTGGTCTATGGGCGAGTCAGGCATGAATGAAAATGGAAAGATAACTTTATGTCTTTATGTAGCATTTTTATGATTAACATTTGTAGAATCCTTTTTTTATGTGACCAGGGAAAATAGAACTATCTACTTCATAAAACTAAAATTTGTACTTTTTGTGAAATGGTCCTGGATACAGTTTTACTCTCATCTGGTTTTTGCTGATTACAGGCCTCTTTTTTTCACAGTCTATGTTGAAACCCTTTGACATTGTCCTGCCGTCTTATACAACAAAGCTCTGTGTGGCCTGATAGATTCATGCAGGTAGCTGCAATCAGTAAACACACACATCACTTATATAGACAACAACAGCACAGGCACTGACAAAAGGGATAAGAAGATTTTTCAGTTTCCTCCCCTTTTCATTTGTCCTAAGATGTGATCCGGAACTGAAATTCAGATGGCTAAATTGTTTTACAAGAATTTCACTTCTCTTTTCTTTACTTTGTCTTTTGATAAGTGAAAGTAAATTCCCAACCACAACAAGCTAGAACATCTGTTTCCTCGGCTGTCTGCAGTGTGCTAGCAATGCCCCAGCTCAGTGTCCAGCTTCGCTGCCCTACTCTGACATCGTCTGCCTTGGACACGGTCAAGGGCAGCACAGTAAGAGCCAGTGGGAAACCACATTAAACTCCCAAGTCCTGTGCTGAAGCCTGACTTGCTTTGTGGCCTTCTAAGCTGTATATGAACTCGGGGGACTATGACAGAACAAGTTATGTGAGTGAATCACATAGATTATGCCCTGCAAGTGTCCCCATCAGCCTATCCCTTCTGGTTTTGTAGTGATACCATGTGGTTAGCATCAAGCAGAGAGTTTGCTTATAGGCCTCTAAAATGTGTGCCATGAGACAAGGACTGATAGCATTATGTTTTTAGGGGCCCCCATACATCATTACTGGCAGCTTAATCCTTCCAAAGTTCCTTCCAAAAATCCTTCCAAAGCTGTCTATGCTGCTTCAGCAGCAGTGTCACCTCTGACCCGATGGGGACAGAGGAACCCCAGCTCCTGCCGAAGCCTTGGAAGCAGGTTTCAGAGCCAGAATGTCACCCCAGCCCAGTACATGCTGTAAGCACTGCCAGAGAGGGGCAAGATGCAGTCATGTCCCAGTGCCACCCACACTTCAGGTACATGAAAGATTTGGAATTAGCTTCTTGCACTGCCTAGAGCTAAAGACAGGAAGCTGCCTCTTGAAATGTGTTTCATTAAAAGTCTGTTGTTATTTGTGTAGTAGAGAAAAACCCTGCCCTTTCCTTCTTCCTTTCTCCTTCCCCTGGCCTTTTGGCACTGTTCCTGTCTCCTTGAGTAGGCAGTAACTGGGAGGTAAGATGTTCAGCTGCTGCCTGTTTTTCCCTGCTGCTGTTACGACTTGATGGCCTGGTCTTGCTCTGGTGGGAGGAGCCCTGAACTTCAGTACAAAAATGAGTGACCAGCTCTGGATATACCTTATGTTTTGTCCTGGTTTCAGCTGGGATAGTTACTTTTCTTCCTAGTAGCTGTTACGATGCTGTGGTTTGGACTTAGTATGAGAATAATACTGTTAACACACTGATGGTTTAGTTGTTGCTAAGTAGTGCTTACGTTAATTCCAGGATTTTTCAGTTTCCCATGCTCTGACAGAGAGCAGGTGCAAAAGAAACTGGAAGGAAGAATGGCCAGGACAGTTGTCCTGAACTAGATAAAAGGATATTCAGTACCATACAGCTTCATGCCTAGAATATAAACTGGAGGGAGTGGGCTGGGAGGTGCCAATCACTGTTTGGGGCCTGGCTGGATGTCAGTCAATGGGGAGGTGAGCAACTGTACTGTGCATCCCTTTTCTTTCCTGGGTTTTATTCCTCTCTCTCTTCCCCCTGTCCTCCTCTTCCTTTATTACTGCTACTACTATCACTATTATTATTATTAATGATAGTAGTGTTATTTTACTTTATTTCCATTATTAAACTGTTCTTATCTCAATTCATGGGTTTTACCTCTTTCTGATTCGCCTCCACACCACAGCAGGGAGTGGGGAGTGAGTGACCAGCTGCATGGTACTTAGTTGCTGGCTGGGTTAACACATCTGTACTAGGCTCTGCATCACAGAAGGTTACTTGTGAATTCCAAACCCATTCAAGTGAAGTAACACAGTCACAAGCTGACATGCAGCAGGGGAGCCAGTGCTGCCCTCTGCTCTGCTCTGACCAACCTGCTGTTGCGTGTCCACTGAAAAAAAACCGATGTTGTTGCTACTAGCACATTATGATACCCTCAGGTTACCAAGACACCCTGTCCTGCAGAGAACCTGGTGGCATCCTCAGTTCTGCAACCATTGGTTTGTAAACTCATCTGAGACTCCTTCCTTGGTGAAGTGTGGGTTAAATCCTGCCAGTGAGATGCAGTCTCCTGAGGGATGTTTGGGAACTCCCTGGCAGACATCTCTTGGCATGCTCTGGGTCCGTGTAGAGGCAAGAGAAGGGGTTTGGAGCACTCCCTGCTGTCTCCTCTGTGCCAGGACTCAGTCCTGCTTGAAAGGACCCAAAACCGGGCTGAGGTCCCTTGCCCCCACTTCAGAGGCAGCCAAACAGGGCCTGTATGAAGAAGTTTGCTGGTAGATAAAGTGACACAGTTCTTTGGAGACATTAATTCATTTCACTGTGGGTGTGTGCAAATATGCTCTGCGGTTGGTGACCATATCTGTGTATTCACAGACATGGTTTAATTAATCCTCTTATGGACAGAACCTACCATGGCATTAAGAGAGCAAATATTTTTAGCCTGTATAAGGAGTCAGTCCTGCCCACTCACATTAAATCCTTTAGAAGGCAACTTATCTACTGCAGGCTAGCTAGGATGACACAGGAAACTGAGGTTTAGATTATAGTAATTAAAACTTCTTGGGCAAAGGAAGCCTTGTGCAAAGGGACAAGAATAATTGGTGACTTCACCTTCTAGAGAAAAAGAACAACTATTTTGCAATGTGCCGGTCCCAATCCCTGACCTCAGGGCAGAGGTTCTACTGCTTTTGATTGTAACTTTTATAAGCCACATTAACTGCTGAGTTCCCATGGCTGACGCTGGTAGAAGCAAATTGAAAGGACTGAGGCAGAAAACATCTTGAGATAGGCAGGATTTTATATAAGAATTATGAACAGCATCACCCACCTCTCTTTGTTTGACAGACAGATTTGTGCCACTTCAAAAGCATTAGGACAACAGCACACATTAATTTTTAATAACTGTGCAAGTCTTAGAAAAAAATGAAAAGGAAAAGTGAGTTGCCCTTTGCCCCCTCTCAAAGAAATTGCAAAATCCAACAAAATGTCTGCTGCTGATTTACCTCTATTTTCGTGATTTAAGTATAGAAGAACCCTGTAAGAACACCTGAGTATTCTTTCCTGACTACAAATAAATCTTTTAATGATGCTTCATGACTTTTAGAACCAAAATAAATTCTCACCCTGAAGTTCATATTTTGCTTCCCAGACTCAGCCAAGTTCTACTTTCTGGAAGAAGGAGCTCTAACACACATTGCATGTGAGTGCAGGGAAAGTGTTTAGAGGGGTGTGCAAAGGGAGGGACAGTCTTGCAAATACCTGGAGGAATACTGAGCCATGGCAGATACTGGGCTGAAAGTCAGTTGGAGGAACAGTATTCAGGAACTCATATAATTGAGATCACTTTTACTCTTTCTATTGCAAGAAACTCTCTTTAACGCCTTTTATGACTATTTCCATATGGAGGGCATATACACAGCTCTAGGTCAGAAAATTGTTTTCTGAACATATAATATTTCTTTGGGATAAAAATTCAAGCAAATGTTGGGATAATGGACAAACTGAACTGATGCTTTTATAAGAAAAGGATATCAGTAATGAGATTTAACCCACTTACTTTATCAAGGAAATAGCTGTTAATGTTTTGGCATATTTACTTTTTTGCTGTTATTATTAAATGGAGGAAAACTAATTTTATGCATGCCTGGTCAGGATAAAGTCAATTTTTTACTTAAATCTATGTGCTGTACAACTTAAAAGTTCTACTTTGAAGGAAGACAAAATACAATTTCCAATGTGAGGGCAGACAAGAAGAGGCAGAGAGAACCATTTTCCTTGCCTTTAGAACAGATGATATGTTTCCAGTTGAAAGTAAAAGGCAACTTATCCTAACTCACGTGTGTAAACATTCACATCAATCAGCCACGTACACAGCAGCCGGTCTCAACGAGCCTTTTGAAGCCCTCTTTGTTTTGTCTTTTCCATGCTATCCACTCTCCAGCCACTGAACTTCTTCCCCTCTCCTCATTCTTGCTCCAACTGAGATGGGAATCAGAGGAAGAGTCAGAGAAAAGGTGCAACTGCATCTAAAGTTCTCTTCTGCCTCACTGAAGGTGCCTTGCAGTTCCCTTCCTGAAATGCTACAGTTTCACCATGAAAACTTCTCTGGACCACCCTTGTCCATGCCTGTGTTCACTCTGTGGCCACCCCTTTGAAGCAGCCTCTCAACTAAGCTAAAGTAGGGGAGGATGTGGGAATATTGGCTTGTTGCCATCAAAGGGTTCAAGAAAACAAGACTGGGGAAAGACGCAGGCACCTGCACTTCACTGCACCTTTCCATCTGGTTCTTGCATGCCCTGGGGACCTCCTCCCTCCCTCCTCCATGAGCACAGGTCAGCTGAGAGCTGAGCTGGTGGGGCAGCCTCTGAGACAGGGACCAGAGCCTTTCTAGGTCAGACTTACAGCATGACAGAGGTAAGAGCAGAGAATCACCTCAGGGAAAGGGAGAAGGGCTCAACAGGCACCTTTATTGTACGTGTGTTGCTTTGTTGGATGGTGATGCTTCCTGTCAGCATTATGCTTATAAAGGGTGTCTCATCCCAAAACCAATCTCTTCTTCTCAGGAACATTGTCTGCCTAAATAAGAGAGAACTCATCTCCTCAAACCCAGTTCCTTTTAAATTTGTAGCCCATCATGGCTGCAGCAACTCCTCTGCTGTTATTTGTTTGCATTCTGCTGAATTGCAGTAGATTTCAAGTCTCTGCTGCTAAAAATTAAGTCCTTCCTCAATATTGATGGGATTACTTCTGGATGGTCCTGGAAAAATATCCTGGAGTGGCTCTGACTAAAGATCTGCCACCATTATCTTCTGCAGGTTTTGTATTAAAAACCTGTGCAGTCAAGGCAACCCTTGTGTAGGCTGCATGGTCAGTTTAATTGCTTTTTTTTCAGAAAGAGAAAATCCGTGTTTCAGTACCCATTTTGAACAGCCACTGTGAGATGGATCTTTTAATTGTGTTGAATATCAGCTGAGTAATAAAATACATGAGAAAAAGACTTTGAAAGTGTCAGGGATTCGCTAATGGAAATTAAAACAATATGCATCTCTAGTTAGTGCTGAGTGAAATATCAGACATCTGCTGCAGGCTGTTATAGAGGGGAAGCCAAATGAGAAAGGCAAATGTGTAGTCTCAGCTGCAGGGCCTGGAAGGAGACAGCAGGTAAATGCCATTTGGAGGCATCCCTCATCATTCCACATTGCTCCTTGGAAAGCCAAGAGCTTTTCTGACGGACTCTTCATCTCCTGAGCATAGTGTATGCAGAGCAGGGAAATGGCAAATGGGCTGGAGATACTGGGGAAGGGACCTGGCTGTGGGGAATGGAGAAAAAGAGGCATCAGAGTGTGTTAGTTACATGTGCAGCGATCAGATGAGGAGGCAAGAGGGATCGCAGGTTGATTCAATTTGCTTTCCACTGTGGGAATTAATTAGTTGATTGAGAGAGAAGAAAGGCTCAGTAGAGGTGCTTCAACATAGGGCAGTCCATGAGAAACAGATGCTTCTTAAGGAATGGCTCTGAGCCTAGCAGTCTCTAATCTGGACACTGAGGAGTACTTACAGTACATCCCCATCAAAATTAATTTCTTTTCCTGGTGATTATTGTTCAGGACTCAAGGGTTTAGGTACTGTCGTTTAGCTCCTGCCACTAATTAAGGGCATCTCTTCAGTGTGAGAGACTCTGGAAACAGAGTTGATACAGGTACAGATACAGATAGATACAGATGGGGAATTCCAGCATTCCTTTGGCCACGGGTTTTCAGAGTCACGGTAACTACTCCCAACTTCCCTGAGGTTCTAGGGCATGGCTCAGGTCCAGAAACAAATGGATTATGAGGATGTCCATACTCAATAGAGCTAACATACACTGCAGACATAGGGCTTCCACATTTACTCTTCTTACGTTTTCAAACTGCAGGCTCCGATACATGCAGTCCTATAGAGAGATAGTAACTATGGAGATAGAAGCCATGGGAGATACCTTAAACCCCTGGAGGTGCAGCAGGCCCAGGCAGTGTGTTAAACTGCTTTGAAAATCTTCTTCTAGCCCAGGTCTACTTGGCATGGTGAGCACATGCACTTACAAAATGTCACAGTCTCATACCAGCCAGTTCCAAGAACCTGCATTCTTCCCGGGGCCCTGCAATTTTAAAACACTTGAAATGTATTTGTATTGTGTTTATCCTCTCCATTTTCACATCAAGGGAGCTTGTCAGCAGTTTGCTGTGGGGATGAGTCCTGTACAGAAACACTAGAAAATCACCTGCCATCTTTGTCAGCTTGATGCATAACACCCCGTGAGGTCACGCACAGCTCGGTGGTTCTTGCTCTCAGGACAAGACAGAGCTGTAGCATGGGCACCTAAAAGTGTGTGTCTATAGGGTGTCTGCAGGTGTCTGTAGGGACAGCAGTGGCTGCACCACCTCAGCATTCAGCTTTTAGTTTTTCAGTTTTAGGCAATGCCAAACTAGACAGGCAACCCATACAGTAATTTTGTCTCCTGGGAATGTGCAAACTAGCTTATGTATACCACAGATCTGACCCAAAATTTTTCTAAGGGCCTGTTCATTGTTGCTTGCAATGCCTTAGAAATAAAGCCACTTAGTTACAGGTGTCTTTGCTCTGGAAACTCATACTCTCAAAGTTGCAGTATATACAGGGAATTTCTTTGCCTTCACTAACATTCAAACATGTTGCGTGTTTTCACATAGTCAATAGTGTCCTCGTTGGTGTGGTCTCAAATGAATGAGTTTGAAACCTTATAACATGCACAGGAGAAATGAGAGAAACACTGTGTATGTGTGTTCTTGATTAGACATCAGTTTTCCTTTGAATGTGGAGCCAAAAATCAAACTAGCTAACACAATGCTCTGCTTGACTGGGTCTTCTGAAGAACTTAACATCCACTGTCATGTCAGCTAATTATGGTTAAATAGGTGACAGAGAGAGAGTTCTTGTCAGTTAGTGCTGGAAATTACTGGCTACTCTGTTGAGTCAGGTTAGTCACATCATTAAATTGTGATAAACCAGGTCCCATTTTTGGAAAGTACGCATGGCACACGTGGATGTGCTCCAAATGATGGAGCTGGCAGTCTGTCTTCTGTCAGGGCAGAGTTAACGAGAGAGAACTGAAACCTTGCTTGTTATTTTAATATTTATCTGAACTTGATAAAACATAACTGTGTGAGCAGTTTTGGCTTTCAAGAATCTGACTAACATTTTGGGATACTTGCATAGACACTCTTCCAGGGTCTGGCTATCTGCAAGGCACATGAAAGTCATGGCAGAGAAAGGCAGTGAGTAAACAAGATATCCAGCAAAATTACATCATGTTAGCTTGTGCAGATTTTTACTTCTTTTTAAAATTCGGGATCAGAGCACAGTAAAAATGTCAGGATTGAAGCAAAAATTTCAGCTAAACATTTTTCAGAAAACAGAAAGCAATGAATCAGACTTTTAAAGAGTAAATAAGTTCTTCTTGCCCTTCTCAAGGTATGAATAACTAGTTTTGGCCTATTGCACTTATTTTTGTATGGAGATTATAGAGTTGTCGTACTCATTCTCTTCCCACAACTCACCCACATTGAATACATGGGTCATGCAAAAATACTTACACAAAATGTGAGAAACGTCTTACAAAGCTGTTTGCAAATTATGTGCCAATGACACCATCATTGATCTTTTAATTCAGCATGCATTCATGTAAAAAACCTAAAGGAATAGAAGGCCTGCTGTGAATCTTAATGTGATTACCCTTTTGTTAAAGAAACCAAAAAAATGCTTTTATTTTGCCCACGAATTTTGGTATTTCAAAGGTACTTTAACATGAGTGTTATAGATTCATAAGACTCTTTTTGAACACTACTTCATGGGCACTTTCTTAATATTTTCCCCATAGTAACATGAAGCTTGTTTCTTGGAAAAGATCCTTTCAAAATCTGAGTGATTTAAAGGTGGGAATAGAGCAAGTTTAAACCAGGAGCTGTCTGCTGTACTTTTCCACAAGACAACAAAATAGATGGTATCACTAAGGTTCAAGTTTGTCCTCCTCCACAGGAACAAAAGGGCAGGAATTTTCTAGTCTTCCATCACTATCTCTCTAAAAAACCTGGTTTTATTTCTAAAGCATTGCCAGCAACAATGAACAGGCCCTTAGAAAAATTTTGGGTCAGATCTGTGGTATACATAAGCTAGTTTGCACATTCCCAGGAGACAAAATTACTGTATGGGTTGCCTGTCTAGTTTGGCATTGCCTAAAACTGAAAAACTAAAAGCTGAATGCTGAGGTGGTGCAGCCACTGCTGTCCCTACAGACACCTGCAGACACCCTATAGACACACACCTTTAGGTGCCCATGCTACAGCTCTGTCTTGTCCTGAGAGCAAGAACCACCGAGCTGTGCGTGACCTCACGGGGTGTTATGCATCAAGCTGACAAAGATGGCAGGTGATTTTCTAGTGTTTCTGTACAGGACTCATCCCCACAGCAAACTGCTGACAAGCTCCCTTGATGTGAAAATGGAGAGGATAAACACAATACAAATACATTTCAAGTGTTTTAAAATTGCAGGGCCCCGGGAAGAATGCAGGTTCTTGGAACTGGCTGGTATGAGACTGTGACATTTTGTAAGTGCATGTGCTCACCATGCCAAGTAGACCTGGGCTAGAAGAGGATTTTCAAAGCAGTTTAATACGCTGCCTGGGCCTGCTGCACCTCCAGGGAAGAAAAGTTTGCAGGATCATGGCTATAAGCACCTGGTCATTGGCTCTGAGTGGTAGAAAAAAGGGTAAAATGTGTGAGAGGTGAATCCTGCTTGCCCTCCTGCTTGATTTGTATGCAAATGGCAGAGATAGGTGTGGTTCTCCTCAGACCACTCTTTACACCCCGACAACACAAGACAGTACCTCAGTCTGCTAAGCTTTGAACTTCATTTTGGTAGAGAGCAGAAGACCTTTGAGAATGGCTCAGGAACTTTACTGTGCTCAGGCGAGCTTGGGAGTGGCCAGACTATCCCGTCACACATGGTCAGTTCCTGTGTCTCCAAGATCAGGTGGTTTCCATGTCCCCATCCTTCTGTCTCAGTGCAAGGAGTATAAAGTGGACCAAAGCCTTCTTGTAGCTCAGAGATCGTTATCCATAAATGCAGCATTTGAAAGGGAGGGAGCCAGCTGGGGGCTGGGGAGGGTTAAATAGCATTTCTTCATTTGTGGTGCTGGTAAGACACAAGATGTGCTTAGGGGTTTTAGCATATTCTCGTGTTGGCCAAATATAGATTAAAAGAGATTCAAACTCTTCATATCTCCTTTTGGCATGGAAATTACATGTTTTACTGGGAAAATATAATGGTTTGAAATTGCATATTCATATGGAATTGCGAATTAAAAATTACTTATTGAAAACATGTAAAATAATAATGTAGGGAAAACTGAAGTTACTTCCACTTGTCAGAAGTCACCTTGCTGCCTTTGTTAGAATCTGTTGTGTCAGGTGCTCACAGCGTTCCTCCTTTGTCCAGGTCTAGCCATGTTTCATTTTGGAGCGTGTGAACTGTGAAGCCGAAGTCCTGCAGTGCAGCTGGGTACTGACTCAAGGGTTTGATGAGTGTTTATGTGGAGACTGTGTGTTGCTGGAGACTTTAGCTGTTTCCCATCTGCTGCAGATAAGGGGCTTCCTAGGGATGCTTCATGAGGCAGGTTACCATAGCACCAGGCTCCTCAGATGTAGCATCTTGTTGTTTCACTTGTCTGAGCAGGACCAAAGAAGTGATGTGTATATTATGTTGGATTTGTCAAAGTAGTCATCTCTAGTCTTGTACAAACCAATCACTACCCAAAAATCATGGTCATTGTGACGTTGCTTAAGGATAGAAATTGAGAGAGGAGGTTCTGCCATTACTTGTAAAGGAAGATGAGTCTAGAAATGACATTGGCATTGATCGAAAGGGAACTTCAGCGAGCCAGAAAATGTAAGATCAGGTAAAGAAGCTACAGCAGATTCTTACAAATTGCAGTTAAGACATCTTTTCACACATGTAATTTCTGTCAGGCTCACAGGAGTTAAGGGAAAAATCTCTGCTGTGCTGGAGCTCTGTAAAGAAGCGAAAAAAAAGAGTTTCTACCTGGCAGTAGAAATTTCTGCGACTGTAAGGTCACTGGAAAACACAAATAAGTTTTGAAAATAGCCCTATTTTGCAATTTCCTCTATTCTACCCCAGATTTGTGACCGATGACTACTTTTAGAAAGTAGTATGATGCTCATATTCTTAACAAATTGCTGACATTCCCCTTTTGTGATACAGTTGAACTGTCCAGTAAAAGCAGTGATTTCACATTATATATATATATATATAAAATAAATGTTCCTATAAAGCTTACAAATGGTATAAATGTTTGTCACTACCCCTTGTATGTTTCATATTAGGGGATCAAAATCATATCATCCCGACTCCTTTCTTTTCTTGAATTTCATTCTGATTTTAATGCACTGCATCTTAAACCCCACCAAAACCAATGAATTATAGGATATTATGATTTCAATGTCATTGTTCTGAGCATACTGATACATGAATCTGTATAGCCAATGGATCAAGGACAGTGGGAGGCCAGGCTGGTGGCAGGGCCAGCTGTAACACAGGTCAAAGGTCCACGCAGGAGACCTGGCTGACCATGGCCTGTGTATGACACAGCCCAGTCTGGGCTGGGGGCTCAAATGTGGCTGCTCAGGGCAACCCACGCCCCGGAGCCCCCCGGGAGCAGAAGATATCTTCATTTTCCCTACCATATTTACTACTGACCTTGTTTAACAAGAGGCTTTGTTCAACAAACACTCCCAAAAGAATGGGCCAACATTTCAGCTGCAACCAAATGTTAGAAAGCAATGCTTTATTTGAACTTTTGTGCAATAATCAAAGTAACAATGATATATGGACAGCAGGTTAAGCCTTTGTCTCCTTAGAGAATCTGAGAAGGGCTTGTCACAGTATGCTGTGGTCTCTCTAACTGATTAAACAAAGCCTTCCTCCTGTGGTTTCTGAAATAAAAAAAAAAAATCTTGCGATAATTCACTGAAAGAATAATGGATACAATGTTAATTGCAGCATGACTTTATTTGCTACAATTACACCAAGAAGCATTATCATTCAAATGCAAAATATGAGGCATGTATAACTGCAGAGTCATGACATATTGTGCATATCATGGCCCAAGCAACTGAATAGTATTTGACATTTGTCTGCCCATATCTTTATCTCTTCTCCTTTACTTGAGCTCCTGTTTTATCGTATACCAGCTCTTTCTTTCAGTGCCCAGAATGAATCGTGAGTGCAGAAAGATACTGATGTAGTCTTGATTTCAGCAGCAAAATACTCCATCTCTAGGAACAAACCGTATGACAATGAATGCAACATCCAAGGAAGTATTGTATTTCTAAATGTTATATATAAGTATATGTGTGGGAGGTGGCTTTGAAATTTAGACTACTCTAGCAGAACAAAAAAGTCTGAGTAATGCTATTTGCATTCATGATGTTTCTTTTTTTTTTCTTTTGTCTTTTTTGTTCTCGTTTGTTTTGTTATCACTGTTTTTATCCTGCAGGGAAATTACTACTAAGGAACTGACTTCCATCTTGGCTGCAAAATTGACTATGTTCTACCCCTGGAACCATTTAAATTAGTTGTGCTGAGGACCTGAAATAAAATGCTATAATAGCAGAAGAAAATTCTCAAGGCTTCATGTCCTAATCTAATAACGAGTCCTGTCAAACTAAAGCCTAGCCAACCATTTTAGGTCTAAACAAATACTCCAGTTTCAGTTTCAGAAAACATTTGCCATTTGAGCAAAATTGGTTTGGTTGTTAGGATATTTTTAAGCAAAAATAGGGACCAGCAAGGTTCCTTTCAAAAGGCAAAATCAATGGAATAAATGACATTAGCATGTGCAACTGCAGTCTGGTGCATAAGACAGTATTAAACATTTTTGCAATAAAAAGCCATCGGCCTGGAACAGCTCGGCTTTCTAAGCTGATAACATTTTAGTGAGAAAATAACTTTAATAATCCCCCTGAACATCATATGCATGCTGAAATTATTAGATTAGACTGTCCTAGTTATTTGGTTATTACAAGGCTTCTGCAGGAATCACACCCAAGCCACAGGAAAACACCGATTAAAAAACTCCAAAGCCTAAAGATAGCATAATTACCAGAGGGAAATCAGTGATTAAACAATAATATTTAAAATAAATGGCAGTGTTGAAAGGCTTTTCCAAAATGTGTTTTAATAATGTTTGTCTCTGTTAAGCCTTGGAGATAAATGGACAAACCGGTATAAAACCAGGGAACTTCTCTTCCAATTAAAAGACTGTTCAGAGGAAGAAGGGGGGCAGAATGAATCTGGGAACCCTATGGCTTTGTAGTTTCTGGATTGAACCCCAAGTTAACTTAATTGGATTCTTCTCCTCTATATTTTTATCCTCCCCTTCCTCCCCCTTTGAATGCATGACCTGGTTTTTCAAATCGGTTTGGCCAGCAGGTATCCTTTATCATAATGCCCTCTTCAGTGGGCAGAAATGGATACTTCCAGAGAGCCAATTCATCCCTATGGCCAATCAACGTCTAAAGCAGATGGGTTGAACTCTCCCCTGGAGCTCCCTGTCTGTTCAAAGGGTGAGCTGAATCCTCCCCCCATCATTCACATAGCTGAGGGCCTTTCCTCGGACAGCAGCTGTACCATTATTGCAAATTGAACAGAGAGCACATAACTTACCAGTCAAATAAAGTGCTTCTTCATTCTAGCCAGTGAGTGACAATCTACAAGAGGCAACTAAGGCATAGCTCCTTTTCTCCTCTTCGTTGAAATAAAATTCAGGAATTTTGCTTTCTTTTCTGTGCAGCAGAACAGTTCCCATTTGAGTTTTAAAACCCCTTCTCTTCCCAGCCTTGCTCGAGGCCTACTATACATATTGTGGGAGGTACAAGAGATGCCCTAATATTCTATCAGGCTTGGAAAGGCATTTAAGGTATATTTCCCTCTTCCTTGATGAGTGCCAGTACCACAGATCTTCCAACAGAAAGATTGGGATGATTTTGTTTTACTATTCCTGCAGTTACTGAGGCATTTCTTTAAAGGACCCAAGGCTGTCAGTATGTGCTTGGTGGATTCTGAATAAACTCCTGGGCACAGTCCTTGTATGTTCTTATTGTAGCTCCTGTATCATGTTTGACCCAGGTTAGAGCTAGATACCTCCCTGCACATAGAAGGAGGGATTCTGGGCATGAGCAGAATTCAGCTGCCCAGAAAATGTTGAAGTTAAACTGTGAAGGACCTACTGAACTTAAAAGTTATCTCCAGAGTTAAGGAGTGGCTGAACAAGGGCAAAGTGTTTGGACTTGAGCACTTAGATCTTTTCTGTATCTGTGATCAAAGGGATTGGATAGAGAGGAAAGATGAAATAAACATTCCCCTCCAGTTAATTTTTATCCATTTGTACAGCTACTGGGTGAAAAAGAAAAGAGTAAATACTTACAAGAACTGGGTTGTTAAGGCCAAGAGGGGAACATTGCTCGAGTCAAGTTGAAAGAAAGAATATACTATGATACAGCAAATTACTTTACAGGCCATTGGACCTAATGCAGCCGTGAGAACTCACCTGCCCTATGAAAGTGGGTTATTTTCCTCAGGAAAGAGATTGTGAGGTTTTATTGTAGCAATGGAAAATCAGTGCCAATGCACCTGCTGCATGGCAACACCAGTGCCAAGAGGAATGTTGACTTTCAGCCTTTCTGAAGATATATTGAGGAGTACTCAAAAAATAACAGCTTTCAGATAAGAATGCAGAGAGCTTCCCAAGAGCTCAGCAGATCCTCTGTGGAGACCATTCTGTGCAGGAATGGCTCCTGCCAAACACGCAGGGCAGCTCTGATGGTATTCACTAAGGATAAGAAGCTTTTGCCTGAGGATGCTTTGTGCACCCCTTCCTCTGGTAAAAGCAGATTAATATTGACTGAATGGCACTGATGGATTTTGATGGGATGTGCATGAAAAGGAATGTGGGGAGCATATTTGTTGGAGAAACAGGCCCTGCTTGTGGCTTTTTCTGTGCTCTTCTGCAGTTAGTTGGCAGCTGGGGATGTTAAACAGATGTGGGTTTGTCAGAAACAGGAGGATCTGTCGGCTCTGTTCCTTTGCTCCCCTCCCACCTCAACACCACTTAAGGTAATGTTTGTGCCTAGGACATGTCCTGTGTGAGTAGGACTGAGTGGCTGTGATGCCCTCACAGTTCAGACTGGGGCTGGGCTGCTCTGGCACACAAAGCATATTAAAAAAGCAGCCTTTAAATTTTAATTTCCATACTTTAAAGTGTTTTTGTGTAGGAGTTTTCTGCACTTAAGCTTCCTGATGTGCAATCAATCAAAGTCAAGGCCGCTGAAATAGCATTAGATTCAAGGTACCCCTTAGGCAGAGTAAGTGTTGCAAAACTGACAAATATGTTTACAAAATAAACATTGTATTGACAATTTAAGCAAAAATCTCTCTTGCACCTGGATATGCTGGAACATCCCCCTTGCCCTCCCCCCCTCTTACCCATGAGTATGGCCTACTCTGAAAAAAACCTTAATCTGTTTTAATTTCTGTTCACTGCTTCTTATTATGTCCAAAACCAAGCTGACAGCAACAGCCAAGAAGGAGTGGGCACTATTATTGCACATTTTTTCCCTGTCTATCTCCCGTTCTCCTCCTGATGTGTCTGACAGTGCTACAGATATGCATTTTTTGCAAAATCCCATTTGTATTATGTTGGTGATGCAGAGTCTCCTCAGGAAAATTCTTGTGGATTTAGGCAGTTCTGTGGAACAGTCAGCAATGTGGATCCAGGAAGGATGATCTAAACTCTAAAACGTGGATTAAGATTTCATTCAGAGCTCTGCCACTGGCTCCTCCTGCTCAACCTGGGCAATGTACTTACCATATACACACCTCAATGTCCCTGTTTGTAAAATGGAGCTAAGAATATGTCCCTGCATTGCATGAACTCATTGAGAAGCAGGTGGATTAGCTTCTTTAAGACTCTTCATTAAGATCTTTCAGAAGAAAGAGGCAGGGAAATACTTCTATTTTGAAATACTTTTAATTTGAAATACTCCTTAGTCTTTGAGTCTCATTAGATGCAATCTACTCTCTGCTAACTTGTGATGTTCCATGCAAAAGAGTTCTCTAATGATTTTTTTTTTGTTTATTTTCTATATCCACCATAATTGCAAGTGATTAAATGTCAGTTCATGTGAGAAACATATAACAGGGTTCTCCAGCCAGGCAAGTACTTCCCAAAAGCTCTAAATAATGATGGAGCAAGCGTAACTGAAATTTCTGACATCTATTAATAACTTATCAAACTGAAAGATGGCTCCTAAATATAATATGAAGTGTGTCTCTTTGTATTTCTAGCCATGTGTGACTCTCCTCAGAAACTTGATAGTGAGGTTAGAGCTATTAAGAGGTAGGATTTTTCAAAAGATACATTTATTTATGCTGAACTTGAATACTGGGTAACATGGCAGTACAATCCAGGCTTCTGTACAGGACCAGCAGATCTTTTGATCTAAAAGGAGTCAAATGCGTGTAATATGTGCTGAGTCATAATGGAAATTGAGGTTGTAATGACCACGTGGATATAAATGATGTAGGTGTGAATTCCTACATTTAAGTTAGTAGCAGGAACAGACCAATGTTGTAAGAATATTTAGTGCTGGAAAGAAACCTGATGGTGAGCTTTTACTACCCGAGACTTACCAGTAAGGCAAATGTCTACAGAATGATTCAGGAGAGAGATATGTTCATTTCCAATTATGCAGATAGTATTTCTGGCTTAGGCAGTTCATTAAAATCTCCTGAAAGAGTTATAGTTTGACCCTGATTTTCATGACTTAAAATTCTGACCAATATGTTTTCTGAGCTTCCTTAGAACTTTCAGAGAGAGACAGAGATACTGGGGGTGGGGTGGGGGTTAACATGACTCACTTCAAAGCTTTGTTCTTCTCCAGCTACTTATGGAACTGACAGGGGGAAAGCTATATAGGTTGTTATTTATATATAGGCTGTTTTCTTCTCTTGCGTAGGCTGACTTGGTTTTGCATCTTCTTTTAAGTTACGCGAGTCAGCTGAGCATGCCAGAATTGCCTGAGAGTCAGAAAAGCTGTTCCATTTTTCCCTTCCTCTCCCGCCTCTGACACGTGCTGTGCCCAGCGTGGGGAACCTGGGCTCATGCAGTGGCTGTGCCAGGTGTCCCCGAGATCAGAGGGACAGCAGAAAACAGGCTCTGGGGCACCGGGTCTGTGGCTTTGCAAGAGGAACAATCCCAAGCCAGAACATTGAAGTAGATGTGCCTTTATGTTATTCTTACGATGAGATGCAGCAAGAGATTAAAAGTTTCAGCTGAACTTAAAAATTACCCATGTTTCATCAGAACATGAATAAAACAAGAAAAGTTAATTTTTTATTATTTTTTTTTAAATTAACAAAAGTCAGATCAACTAGATAAGACTAAGCAGGAGTGCAAAAGATCATGCACAGCTGTCCTCCTACCTACTGTGTTCTCAATTACAGCCATCCCAATGATTTTAAGTGGCAGAAAACTCAGTTTGGTCCCCTCTGGGCTTTCAGGAAATTATTCTGTCCATCGTCTTTGAGAGTTTCTCAGTACAGTTTCTCCAGATCCCATATCATTAAGGCTTTTGAACCTTCTCCATTTGAGCAGGCTTAGCAGTCCCCCAAGGATGCAGAAGTCTCTCCTCCTTGTAGGTGGTTCAACCTCATCTATTTACTGTTTTACAGACACCGTATGTGACACAAACTGGAAACACACACACACAAGCACACATAAAAGGACTATACTGTCAGTTAAAATGCCTTTCTTTGTAGTAAGGATGTAACCCAGCATATCATATGCAAGACTCTGTAAATTTGCAAATAGAAATAAGAAAACCAGGAGTTATCTGGTCCTTACTTCCTGCAGAGATGAGCAATCTTCACTGTGAATCTTCAGTGAGCAGTGGTGATATCCTCAGTAGCTCCCTCCAGGATTGTTAGCTCCCTCCTGGTTGTCTCCAGCCTTTTCATAAGGTGAACATTCATCTCTCACTATCATGAAGTCATTCTGGCAGCAAGATTTTGCTTGCCACAGGGCAACAGAGTTCAATAAGCCTTGAGCATGTGGTATCAGACTGACATGAAAACCATTGCATTTACCTGTGCTGCAGTGCTTTGAACCTTGAGGGCCATCCAGCAGTCTTTCTGAGAGGTGC
This sequence comes from Cnemophilus loriae, assembly GCA_013397755.1. Taxonomy (NCBI): domain Eukaryota; kingdom Metazoa; phylum Chordata; class Aves; order Passeriformes; family Corvidae; genus Cnemophilus; species Cnemophilus loriae. The sequence goes on from VZTF01000410.1 coordinate 727,188, forward strand.
CTGTGCTGTCCTTCAAAGAGCTCTCCATCTGTACTCCAGACTGCTTCTGTTGCTGGTACTGAGTGTTGTGGGTGCTGCTGGTGCTCAGTGGTGTGTGGCTCCTTGGAGAGTCTCTGGATACTTTAACCATAGCTGCAGACTGTACAGAACAAATATAGTCACCATGGCTTTAGAAAAGGGATGAGGAAAAAAGAGCAGTTTGTAGGAGTAAACGGTGGCCTCCAGGCCAAGCAATCAAATAAACTTCAGAAAACAATTTTCCTGTTATGAAAGTCCAGTACTTAGGCTCAAAGTTAAGTTGAGAAGGGAATATAGATGTGCTCCATACACGAGACTGCATAGCTAAAAGGCTTCTGCACAAACAGCTTTCAGTGAGAAGCGATGGTGTTCTTAGTTATTGCTTTGATTGTATATTTGCACTAAGTTCCTAACTATTGTGACTTCAAGTGATTTCACTCAGCCTGAGTGAAATGTGTGGTGACACTCTTTTGAACAAAGCTCTTGGTATGAGAGTCCTGGAGACAGTTTAACATTACATTATGATTCAGAAAGTTCTTGGATTTATAGCTCAGGTGAAAATGAAATTATGTGAAAATCATGATAGCTGCAAACAAAACCTTAGTACAAGACTCTGCTTGGAAGCAAAGGTCCAGGATTTGGAACAACCAATTTTTACTCTAAATCAACAGAGTTTTGTTTTTGTCTTTTGAATCACCAAGGAGATAATTGTGCAGCAGCCCATCACCAAGTTATTACAATAATCAAAATCTGCATCAGAAAATGAGCATGGAAGGTGACTCTGTCTCTTCTGTGCTTGAGTAACCTTGTGAGTCCCTGCGGGTGTTTCTGCTGGTTCCACATGAACACAAAAGGGAGCCTCCAATGATGTGTTCCTCTGCAGGTTTTTCCTGCCTTTTTTTGTTTTTTCCCGCCTTTTTTTTTTCCCCATGGCTGGTCTTCCACAAACGGATTGAAAGCATAACTTACTTAACATTGTCAATTGGTCAGACATCTGTGGCTGGAAAGGACAGGGAGATCTTGCTTAGGAAGTAGTACAGAAAAGAGGATAAAAAGGTCATTGCATTTCAGAGAACGTGAATAGGGAAAACAGTGAAGGATGTACGTGCCAGTAGTTTCAAACCACGCAGGTCTGCTTCTACCACAAAGCCTGGTGCTCCAGGAGCTCTCAGGCCCAGGAGTTTTCTTCAAAAGAGGTGGTGCAGGTTGATGGTCTGTAGTTGGTTAGTGGAACCCAAGAGAGGGTCGGGCAGGTCCTTGGTTGGAAGAGTCCATGGGAAAGCATGGATCACTCGACTTTCTCCACCATCCCAAGTGAGGTGACCTTTCACAGAACAGAGGACTGGGCATGCAACCTGTGTTTCACCACAGGCAGTGTTGATCCCAAGTCCTGAGCCTACAGGCTCGAGCTGATTTGGGTGTGTGATAGGTACATTTACATTAATGTGGCAGCTCTGATCCCTTTAGAATATGGAAACTGATTCAGTTAAACTAAAAAAAAGAAATCTTTGCATGAATCTTGCTAAATGCTCATGTTCATTCCCCTTTATTTGACTTCCATTCCTTTTCCTCTAACCTGCCCTCTTTATCCCATTTTCTTTCTTTCTGTTTATTAATATTCAGACCATCCATTTCTTTCAACATACGTTTTCACCTTTGCCATATTCTATTATTCCCATTGTACATCCTCTTTCAATTCTGCATTTCCTTAAGTGCTTTACTGTACATGAAATGTGAGTCACTCACACTTAAAATTGGAATTGGACCATGTTATCCTGCTAGAGCCTGTGTTTTCTTTGACATCAACTCAGCTTCGAGATTTGTTTTTACAGATGTTTTTAGTTTTCATTTTAAAACATTTTTTTCAAAGATAGAAAAAGAAGAAATACAAAAGATAAAAGATAGAATTTTCATGGACTCTGTATACAGATCTATCCATTATTGTCAGTTACAAATTGCCTAAATTATCCACATATAAAGCATTTTTTCCCCTTCCAGTTTAATCAGATGAAAGAAGCAATTCAGAATCCAGAGCAAGAAGATGTGCTAAGATAAGAATGATAAGTGGCTCAGGAATAGTAAGTAACTGATCAAGTAACAGTCAAAAAAGAAGCGTATGGAGTTACTGAGTAATGCAATGACCCATCCCATTCTCAGTTCTTTTAGTCTGATCTTATATTTATTATTGATAAGGCAATTTTCTCTGACCAAAGGATTACTTTGATTTACCCACCTCTAATCTAGAGAGACTGGCAGTCATAAGAATAAACAAATGCCTTTTTCCACCAGATTACATTGCTGAAAGTCCTAGGAAATCCAGAATTTAGGGATATAATCTTAGGGAAGAATTGGAAACTTAACTCTCTATTCACAAACAGCAGAGACCAAAAGGGGAAGAAAAAAGCCATATTGCCCTAGGCATCCTTTTCTAATTTTAGGTTTTTGTTATTTGGTTCAGTGAATTGGATCACTTTTAGTGGTTCACTTAGTTGTGACTACAATAGGAAATACAGCACAGAGAAGATGTTGTAGAATGTTCTGAAGTCACCTGAGATTTAACACAATTTTTATGCTATCCAATGGAGAAATAATACCTGAATATGTATGTATAGGTGCACATGTTCTTGGTATTGACCACGGTAGCTACACTGCCAGATGCCACTTCTATGATCCTTACCTGCTTTACTTGGAAGGAAGAGATTTGTTCCTGTTGTTACAAAAATGAAATCTTGGCTCGTTATTTGATAACAATCATGCACTGAGTCAGTTAACTCTTCAAAGGTCAGTGAATAACGCAATTTGGTACCATTCCTCCTAACTGGATGGCAGAGGTAATAACTGAACCTGCATGGCTATGGCTGAGCTGAATGAAGATTACTTTTCACCTGAGGCAGCTAAAGAACTTTTGAATCTACAAACAAAAAGAGTTTTCTAAAGCTGAGTTAACAAAAAAAAAAAAATTCAGAAAAGCGTAACCACTTTCCAGCAGGAAAGCTGGCCTTACAGAAGTAGGCACTCTGGCTATGCTCAGATACATACCGCATTGAATTCTGATTTCAAATTAATCTTAAATATAAATGCTTCTTTGGTCAATATCTGCATTTGACTCTCTTTATGAATTTAATGACATTGTTCAAAGATTCTGCCAGTGGTTCTTGCCAGCAATCATGCAGTCTTTCTCAGTTTTTTCTCCTTAGTGATTGTTTTTATCCAAGCTCTTATCCACTGAAAAATTTACCACTTAGAGTCCAAGTATTCAAGTGAGCATTTAATGAGATTAAAGAAATATTATCTGTTGATTTCACTAGGAAAGAAGAGCCAAAATCTTCTCATAAATGAGACCCAAGACTGACACTGTCATCTATCTGCAAGGGCTGACAAGATATGTTTTTACCCGTGTTTTAATGCAGCCACATATAATTCTCAATTTGCACTGAGCTCAGCTCATATGTGGGGGTGTTTCTGTGTGATAAATGTCTTTCAATTACTTAGCAATAAGAAGCTGCTTCCTTGTAGCAGAGACATCAATCCTTATTTGTCACCTTTGTAAACTGATCACCATGGCTGCACCAATCTGTTGATTACTTTCTTTGGTTCGTACACAAGAAACATCACAAGTATTGGTATTATTTATTTTATTTCTGCCATTGTGAGCTTGCTTTATTTACAAACCAAATGAAGGGCACTGAGATGTGGTGAGATGGTGGGGCTGTAGTAACTTGTGGGGGCTGTGTGAGCACAGAGGTTTTTGTGGGACAGGAATATTTCTTCTACCTTCGACTGTAGAAAGCTTTATTGGAAGTCTGGTTGGTTTTGAAGGAAAAGAAGAACAAAAAACTTAATCAAATGATTGTAAGTGATTATTCAAGACCAATTTCTTGAAGACAGGAGAAAGCAAAGCATACAGAGTGAGACCAAGGGAAAGAGCAAAGATGTACAGAATACAAGTGGTGAGAAGCTGATGTTTGGTGTTGCAGGTTTATTCCTGGGACAGCTCAAGCACAGCCTGTGGGTGTTACTGGCTCCTCTGAAGTCTGACCAAACAGCACTGCCTCTGCCCATGGCACTGGGTGCCATGAGGTGCCTCTTGGTTTCCAACACTACTTCGGAGCACATACTTGTTGGCCAGCTAAGCCAGAATCTTTTCACCAAGAGGGCAGAGAGAGGCAACCAGGCTGAAGAGCTGCAAGAACCATGAATTCCTGTTTACACATAGTGTGAAAGATGTGTGTGAGCTGGTGGGAGTGGTGGTGTCCTCAACCTGTTCCTCCCCAGCGTTTTTCAGGATCAGGGCAATGAGAAAAGTCATAATGAATAATGAGCAGAGGAATTTTCACTTTTTCCCCTCTCATATTTCTATAGTTTTAATCTGTTTCCACAGGGGGCTAACGCTGTGTTCAATCTTAGTTCCACTCTACCGTGATTTACAAGGCATGAACACAACACAGTTCTCGGGCGGGGCCACCAGAACCTCCAGTTTCCAAAAAATTTGGCATTTCACTTCTATACCTTCTTGCTAACTATTTCTGCAGTGGTCTGAGCTAATTTGAACTGAGATATGAGACATTTCCAGACGTTACTGCCATCTTAGAAGTGTTATAACATGCAGTTGACTATCAATGTGTAAAAGTGGGCTTTTGACTCTGGTTACAATTTCAATTAGTGTTAGTTGATGCTCAGTGGCAGAGGTCAGCCTGTTCCTGCATCATCAATGCACAAGAAAATCTCGCAGTTTGCTCCCAAGCTGAGCACCAGCACCATTATCTGTCCAAATCACAAGTCTTTTTTTTTTCAGCTGTAACCTGCTCGGTTAGAAAAAGTGCCTTAAGCTATAACTCAGACTCCTTTTTCTTTGTCTGCAAAATAGTCATACTATTTTTAGGGAAGCTGGGGGCTTTTGAATCACAGAATCACAAAATGGGTAAGATTGGAAGGGACCACAGTGAGTCATCTGGTCCAAGCTCCCCACTCAAGAAGGATGAAGTGGAAGTGATGCATCCTGTCTTAAATTTACTATACAGAAAGACTGGGAAATACAAGGCAACTACACCATGTGATTGCACAAAATGGCACATGATGAGTATGCCAATACTTCATATGGCCTTGGAAAAAAACCCCAGCAGTACTGACTTCACCAATCTGCTAACTGATTTTGTATTCACGATATTAAGTTTTTCAAGGGTGGAAATACACCATTGGAAAAGAAAGATCAAAATGTGTCAATAGACTGCCCACGCTAGAAAGAAATATTTTATTGCTTTTCTAAAGTGGCTTTACTTTACCTAGAAGACAGATTTACTCCTTTTAGTTTTGTGATGTTTCATATAGAACATAGTTAGATAATTTAAAGAAATGTCAGTCTCTGGTGTGCAGTTATTGCTCTGTCTTCCCTTTTTCACATCCAGCAGGATGCACTGTAACACCGCCTTGTGTCATCTGATCCAGGTTTTAGCCATGTCCTGCAGAGTGTTGGATAATTCCTGCAGTTTTTTGGGGGACAGCCCCCACTCTGAAGCTGAGGAGCATCTTGCTTTCTCTCTTCAGTGGGAGTCAGATGGAACTGGCACAGAGGTAGCTGTGACCACTCACAAATCAGGCCTGTATTTTTGGCATCTTGGCCTGGTTAGCACAACAAAAATAGCAATTAGCCCTACTAGTGAATTTTGTTACATGCCTGTGCTCACCTCTTCTGGCCCCTGCCCAGGGGGCTCTCTGAACATCTTCGGAAATACCTTAGCTCACTTATCTTCTTCAAAGACTTGAAAATTTTGCTTTATCTTTGGAGGAAAAACAAACCATAAATGTTTCCCATACATTTCTTGGCTTGAATGCAGTCAGTGTTTGTTTCTGCATCAGCAGTGAGTGGGAGGTTTAGCGTCTCATGACTTGGCAGAACCGGCAATAGAAATGGAGCAAAAAATTTTGGATGAGTAGTTTATTCACTAAAAAAAGGCAATTTTGGGTGGCTGGAACAACTTGTGAATCCCTGCTGAGCTAGGTGGATACTTTCATATGGAATCTGAATAGTAGAGGGAGGGTAGTGGAATTTTTTTAACCCTGTTTAAATTAAGCATTTCTTGCTTGTTTCTTGTTTTCTTTTGTTTTGAAAATTGCCCTCTTTTCATTTAAGGTAACTTTAGCTTCAGTTTTGATTTAAAATGATACTTTGTTCTATTTCCACCTTTCCAGTCTGAAAAATTCTTTGAAACCTTTTCCCCCAAGAATTTATTTTAATGCATGGGAGAAGTTAATTTCAAATTGTAAGATTTCATGGTAGCTGAAAATTTTATTCTTTCAAAAAACCTTGCCTAGGATATGATATTGTGTAAAAACAGAGGCTTGGGACTTCATATCATGAGTAAAAGGTATTTTTTCATAAGATTCTACCTACCAAAATAAGTGGATATATATATTTTAACACAAACTGAGTACCTTTCACCGCATATTGAAGTTATTTTCACAGTGCAGAACCCTGGGAGAGGATGGATGTGTCTTTATTTCCATTTTACACTTGTTTGACAGAATCAGAGAGTTAAAGCAGTTGTCTGGATTCTCATGAGACTGGCATTGTAGCAAAACCAGAGCTCACATTTGGGTTGATTCACAAATGTCAACAAATGACAGCTGCTGAGCTGCAGGACCCATGGCCATGTTTTCCCCTGGATTCTCTATGCAGAATCATTCTTCATTCTGGTGGTGACACACGGCAATGTGCCGAAAGGGGCCCGAGAGGTGTGGGAGAGTCACAGTGATAAAATAAAAAGAGCTTGAGAAGTGGAAGGTTTAATCCCCGCAAGTCCTTCACAAACAGTGTAATTCTCCTTGTGCTTTCATTTCCAGGAACTTCACTGGGAGCATTGATGCTACAGCAGTGCTGTACAGAGAACAAACTGGTCTTTTTTTGTATAGTGGGTATGGCCAAATAACAAATGAGGAAAATTATGAAGGGAAAGAAGTAGCTTTGTCACATTTACTATACTTAGCCTTACCATACTTGGCTCTTGATGCAGACAGCTCTAATTCTGAAAAAGTTCCCTCATTAGCTGGCCCTAAAACATTTACAAAGCATCTGAATAATTGATATAATTTATGGTTTTATTGGTGGGAGCCATTAAATCCCCTCCTCCCAAACAGCATTAGGGAGAAAGCTCTGCAACATGCAGTAAAAATTGGAGCAGCTATTTAAAGAAAGAAAAGGACAAGAAAATCTCTGTGAGGATGATAACTCTGAACAAAGCAGAGTTTCCAAATATCCACTTCTAAAAGTATTTTATAGTAAATGGAGCCAGTGTGCTGTTGATGTTACAGGCTCTTAAGAGGAAGTTTTACAAGGCCTACCTTTGGAAAAAAAACCCCACTTATTTTTCATTTTATACATGCTAGCTTAATAACGTCAGTTTGGAATTTGTAGTGTTGTTGGATTCTGTGCTGCAAGTGGAATGATGGGAAAGGTGGCAAATGCTCAGGTAACACTCTCTGTTACATAAGGCTCACGTTTCTGTTATTCTGCTCTGTTCTGATTAGGATTACATCAAGGTACTGGCTAACAGAGATAATTCATAGGCTTTGTCTAGCCAAAGTTGGTGTATATCAAGCATACATGTCTACCTGAAACAGTCTTGGTGAAAAAGGAGAGACTGGCGTTTTTAGCGTACAGTTTATTTGACTATGGTGTAGATATCTACGTTCCACTTAGAAGAATCCTGTCCTAAAATTGCTTTTTTCTAAGCATTCATTTAAAAAATTGCCCACATGTACGTAGTGCTTTTTAAGTTAGGTGAGAAGAATCCTCCAACGAAAAATCAGTCTGTATTGTCCTACATGTAGCCAGTAGTGACTATGGAGCATGAAGCATGGACATGGTAGTTAAGGAAGCTGGAGATACAGTACTGTTTGATGAATCCTTACCAAAGCAGATGCTATAAGCCTTTAAGCTGAACAAACATATGAGTTTTCATGCTATACTATGATCTGGGGGAAAAAAACCCTGGCTGATAATATTATTTTTGAGTTTGATGGAAGAACCTTCCCGAGCAATGGATGTGTCTATGCTATCATGATGTACTCAGATTTGCAGACTCCAGCTTCTATGAGCACGTCAGAAAATTCCGTCGGTTTTTAGGCTTTGAGCAGCACAATTCTGTACATACTGGAGATTCATAGGTAAACTACCTAAACTGATTTGAAAACAAAGGTGTCAGCTCTTACTCACTGCAGGATTTTACCATTTATTTATTTTTAATATGGTTCTGGAAGCAATTGCTTTCTGTTTTCTCGTTTAAAGCTGTGCCATGGTGAGACGCTGGCCAGACAATAGAACAAGCTATGTATCTGCCAAGTATACCATGATTCTCTGATTCCAGCCCAGCAGGCTGGAGTTAAAATAGTCCAGCTGGCTCAGCAGCTATGTGGATGCCATTTATGGTAGCACAGAGTAAGTGGCAGGACAGCTAACTCAGGGCTTCCTTTATCATTTTGCCTTCCCTGCTTTAAGCCCACCAGGACAGGATTTGCATAGTCAGAAATGCTGATTCTTCTGACTTCAGCTCCCTGCATTGTGCTGTCTCTGGCAGCACAGTCCAGCTGTTTATGCATGTCTAATACATCTCCTAAGGGCATTTATAGAGGAAAACAAGCTGCCCCTTCAAGGAAAGCAACAAACAATCTAAACTCAGCTGCATTTTACACAAATTACAGTGACTTGATTCCTACTGTGCCTCAGCCTGTGGCACAGAGTGTCTGGGATATTGTCGAGTTTTCTCCGAGTTTCACAGCTGCTCAGTAAAGATGTAACTTGTACAATTTTTTATGTGTGGGAGAGTGAACTACATTCCTGCTGTGTATCTAATTGAAAGGCACAGATTCATGGTGTCACCTCAGCCTGCTACTTGTCAGCCTATGCAAGCCGTATGGTGGGCATTGCCATGTGGAGCTGCTCTATTGCTACTGAAAGGCACGTTCCCCTGATGCAGGCTGAATAACGGTGCTTGGCTGCTCTAAAATGTCCATCTCAGTGTTCAGGATCTGCAGGATGAAGCTCTGTATCCTTTCTGTCGTGCTTTAAATGCCAGTTCCTCTGCTCATTTTACTTGCTGAAGCACATAGTGCGGTTTATTCCATTTGACATTAACAAATGATGTTCTACAGACTTTGAGAAATGATGCTATTCAAGCACACGGCAAATAGGAGCAAAACCCACTGATAGAGGTATGATTCCTTCCATCATGAAATGCTTGTCCAGCCAGAAGAGTGATGTCATCTTGAATAGTGTGCAAAGGGTAGAGGTGGAGTTTTCCAAGGTGGAGATTTGGTCTCCTAAACATGAGTGTTAGGAACACAACACATCCTTTTCTGCTGCCTTTTCAGACCACTGTATGTTTTGACTGTATTGAAATTCTTGGCCTGCAGGGTATTATTCAAATGTTTATAATATTTCAGGTTTAGGTATGATCCATTTTGCTTATCTTGCTTCATCTATATGGGGGTGCCATGGATCACTGCCAAACTGAGGTGACCTTAAGTATCTGAGACATCTCCAGAGGACTGGTTAATGTGAGATACTGAAGATTTGTGCTCTGCTGAATTAGCAAATGGACCCTAGGTACCTAATGTGTCAATTTGTGATGCTGTTATTTAGACAATTGAGTAAAGCCCCAGGTGCCTTTGCTTACAGAGGTGTTCTAAGCTGCTCCTTACAGACACGAAGAAGAAGAAACTCTATTTGGGTGTTATTAATCTCTTTGCAGAGAAGACATGTAAAACAGTTCAAATGCCTTGCATCCTAGATATGCCCATTCTTCTTCATTCCTTGATTCATTTATGTCAAAGCAGTTTATGCAGCTAGCTCACATGTACGTTGTAGACATTGAGGCAGATCATTGTAATTCCACTCAGGAGGTAATACCTGATAAACAACAGAGACAACCTGCTGTTGCCTAATCGTAAGATCTCTGCTTAAAAACTGCAAGACTACAAAGAAAGGCAGAGACCAAACACACCTATGGAGAATGTGCCTTTGATATGCATAGTGTGTAGCTCATTAATTGGCTACTGTTTGGCCCAGAGTGGGTAATATGATAAAAATCTTATGACATTGCAGTGCTGTAATGTATCTGATTTTACTGTGGACCAGTCAATTCAAATCAGAATAGATTTTTACTAGAACAAAGGCAGCTGGTATTTGGGTATTTTTAGTAGATAATATCTATGACGATTTATTTTTCTTATAGAGATGTTTGATAAAGGTCAAGCAACTAGGATTGAATATTTAATTGGTAAAGTTGTATCAGCCCATACAATAGAATAACCCCGAGTTTAATTTGAGGTTGTGGATAACAAATATAGCTAATTAAGCAATATGGTAATTGGTTCATAAAAAATTAAAAAGATGAAACCTATAAACTTTCTACAATTATTTTTCAATAGGTATTTTGTCATACCTTGTATTTGTATTCTTTTTTCCAAACTTTGTTTGGGACTATAAGAACACTTGTATTTTGTTAAAGTAATCCTGATCTTTCCCTAAAGGCAGTAGCTCATTTGTGCATTCTTTGTGGACATTCATTTTCATTAATAGTTGAATTATGTGTTTGTGATCAGCCAATAAATTAACAAGTCAAAACAGAACAAGAAGAACCCACCTCGTGGAACCTGTGCTGTGCAAAAATGTGTTTATTTTTTTCACATCGATATCTTCACCTTAGGAAGTAGTTTGCGATATAATATGCTGTGTCCTATTTCTTTCTAGGTCTCCTATGTAAAAGCTATCGACATTTGGATGGCTGTGTGTCTTCTCTTTGTCTTTGCTGCTTTGCTGGAATATGCAGCAGTCAACTTCGTTTCACGGCAGCACAAAGAGTTTCTGAGGCTTCGAAGAAGGCAAAGAAGACAAAACAAGGTACAGCTGCTCTTTACCTGGGGTGACTAAGTCTGCCCTGACAGCCCTGCTCATGTGCAGTTGATTTCTCACCTCACTTCTTGCCCTTGCAGGAGAGTCTTGTTCTAAAGTTTCCTTTTGAGTTATTTGCTCCTTGATAAAGAGCTGATAATTGGCTGCTGGGTTTATTTGCAGTTTATGAAGTTGTCGACAAATGTCAGTAATTGGTCACCAGTTCCAAGAATTCTCTTGGTGCAATTGTTGAGGCAGCTAGACCTCTACAAATACGGTGCTACTGTGTGGCACCACCAGTGGATGAAGAACTGTTGGATGCAATGACACAGAGAGAGGAACCATATTATCCAGATGTGCTGTCATCAGAACCTGCCTGACACCTGTCTTTTCTACTGCTGCTCTAGCTAGCTATTCTAAAATGGGAGATTCCCTACGATAGCCCATTGCAATGATTGGCAGTTCTGCCCTCACTTTTAGACCACCAGCAACTGGTGTCTTTCCCAGCTGAAACCAGGAAACATGGCCATTTTAAAAAAGAAGAAGGATTAGGAGAATTTCCTCTCTGGATTCAATCATTTCACAGTTTGCTACTGATGCAAACTTCAAATTTTTAGCAAAAGACCTCTTTGTGAGTGTTATTATCACATAATTTTATGCCAGTGACTGAAATGTAGGAGAGGGGTTTGTTTGTAACCTAGATGTCAGTCTAGAAATAATTTTAGGAAGTCTGTCCAGCTGTCCTGGGTTGGTTTTTTTTCAGAAAATGGGAAGACAAGAGTAGACATTAAATTGAGTTTTATTCCAGTCATGATCATTCCCATGTCTAGGGAATGTGGGAACTATAAACTGTACATATACATTTGCTAGGTGAAGTAAATAGTTGCTTGAGCTGCACGAGTGCTTGAAGCCACAAATAATGGTTTCCTTTACAAGAGGGATGACAACAATGGCACAGGGCATTTGTGTTTTGACAGGTCTGTCTAATAAATGTTCTGTAGCTAATGTAATATTTGATGGATGCTCTGGGAAGCAATCCAGTGCTGTTCTCTAGTTTAATATTATTGTCAGATGAATTGAGATTCCAATGAAGATTAGATTACAAGAGAAAGCAGAGATGCTTGCCTGTCTACAGGCACACAGACCACATGCACTGCCACTGGAAGCCTTTGGTTTCAAACCCACGATGGCAGCAGCAGAAGCTTCTGTATAGTATCTGCAATTTCATTTTTGGATGCAAGGTCTTTTTTAGAGGTGAACAAGTAGGTAAGAAGCCATCCTTGGTAAGTAACAGTATCCAGTGACATTGCTCAAGCTTATGAGATTTTGGTCCATGGAAGTGGTCATTCATCTGATCTGAAAACTATTATTTTGGTGACTACGAAAAGAAGATTATTTAAAACCAAATCGTCAAAATCGTCAGAAGACTTGTGTTTATCCTAAGCCAGGTGGTGCATGGATTCTTTGCAAAATGGGTAATGACCTAATTAAATACAAAGAAATATGCAGCTGAGTAAGAGACACCTATCTATTTGCATAGGCTTGCTTTTTTCCTATGAATCTGGTTGCATGAATTTCAAAATAGAGAACAATGCTACTAAGGCAGTTTCTTTAGGAGGTATTTTCTGCATCTCTGTACTTGATTTTGTCTCTCACGATTTTCTCAGTTTATTTTGCCTTGAAAGTGATTCTCATTGTTTTGCATGATGGTCTTCTCTAACCAAGCCATTCTTCTCTTTGCCTGTTGTGCGTGTGTGTGTGTCGTCATGTTACTGCTGTGGTATTCCCATTCTTGCTGCTGCTATCTATGCTGACACTCTGGGGACAGGCACAGACTATGGCTGTTGGGAATGAGAGCGTTGAGTCCGTGCGGCGCATGAATGGCTTGCGGAGCAAAGAGTCGTCAGCTTACGGGACAGTGAATCAGATCGGCAATTCAAGTTTGAGGGTAAAACCATAGTGAGAAAGAGAAAGCAAGAGAGTTTTAGTATGTGCAATGATGTCATAAATCAGCAAAATGGACCATTTTGATGGCATCACTAGTAGTCTCTTGCATTCTCTTTGCTAAATGCCCCCACAAATACACAGTACTGTCCCCAGCATGAACAGCAGTTTCATGTTGTATGTTCTTATGACCCATCCTTATGCTTGCTGTGGCTGGGCTATGCCGCCCCTATTCCAAACCTCTTAAGGAAAGTGCATGTATATCAGCAGCTTGGTCCTGTATAAAGATAGAGTGAATGGGGTGGGGGGACAGGGCCATAGGAAACGCCTTGATTCAGTAAATCCCACATTGTGCCATCTTTCAGATGAGCATATTCCAACAGAATTTGGTATGCATAACAAGATGCATTTTTATTGGTGTGGGATTTATTCCTGAACTGTCAACCTGCAGCCTTCCTCATCATGATGTCCTGAGCTCTGCTTAGTGGAGTATGAATAGTTATGAATGAAAAAAGTATTTAATTGGTTTCTTTTTATTTGCTTGGAGAAGAGCCATGAGGCTGAAATCTCTTACACAGTGTAACATGCAGCAGATCAGGAGCAATATGATAGCAGCTGATGGATCCAGATTACAGGCGAGTTGTGGAGGTAATAAAATCACTGATGGAGAAAGAAATGAGCTTAGTGTGCAGCTCACTGCTTGCTACTAGTGGCTGAGGAATGAAATGTGTTCATTTAAATAAAATGGGACTGGGATTTTAATCTTTCAGGACTTGATTTCCCAGAACAAAAACATTGTCTGAGCCACTTTTGAGCTGTAAAGGGCCTCTAACTTCAATCAAGCTGTGTAAAGTCATGTGATTGTGAGATGCAGATGATTTCAGTGAATTTTGTACACTGTAAAGGGAATTACTAGCTTCCAAAACCAAAGCAAAACCCGCAGTTCGTGCTACACAGCAAAATTAAGATAGAGCATTTACAATGCAATAAATCATTCACTCTCAGAGCTACAATATCAAGCAGTAGAAGACAGCCTTAATTTATTGATACTTTCTATTGTAGAAATAATCACATTTACACATATACAAAAACAGAATATAAAAAGAAAAAAATGAGAGTCTCTCTGGAAGATATGACCGGTATTAGTATGCTGCCACTGAAAAGCTGATGCCATACAACTACAAAAGCAGTCCAAGTAAGTTCTCAGTGCTGCAGGTCTCACCAGTCACAAAGCGCTGGTAGACCAGCTAAAGTTTGCGTAAGTTGTGGTTATCCCCTCCTCTAGGGAAGCTTGCAGAAACCTCTCTTCTGTTTAGAACATTGTGTGTCACACAGACAGCCAGGGCGGTACACAGAGGGGCCGTGTCGCTGCAGTGCTTTTGCTGCAGAGCCCTAAGAGCTGGAGCTGCTCTGGCGTTGATTTCCCCCGGAGAGCTCCCATCGCATAAGTGATGCACACTTGAGGGGTCAACAGAGGAGACGTAGCAAGGCAGAGGTTTCTGGAGCAATGCTACCGTGGTTGCAGCTTGGTACTTTTCTGCTCAAGAGAAGGATGTTTCTGTGCAGAAGAGAGCATAGGAACAGAGCCTGTGGTGCCACAAGGAGCCTCACAAGCAGGGAACTTGACTTGTTGACGTGTTGGTCACTGAACCAAAGCTGATGTTGAATGCAAATGTAAAAGTCAAAGTCAAGAGAAGACAGTGTAAGAGTGTGGTTAAGTATCTATACTGCATCACTCAGTGCTACTCTAGGGAGAGAAAAAGGTGCTAAATCACACCTGGCCATGATTCCTGGATTTGCAACTTGATCTACAAAACAAGAAAATACCTGTTCTCAGTTTTGTAAGCCTGTATCTCTGGCACTGCTTTTGTTATTTTGTGTGCTGGGTCTTGTTCTTCTTAGTGCTGCAACCCTCAAAGCATTGCATGAAAGCAGGCATCTTAAGAGACCATCAAATCTCATGTCAAAGATCAGATTGTTGCTGTTTTCTAGGAAAAGTCTGGGTTGTATTGTTGATCATCCAGAAATTGTATTACAGATGAACCATTTGAAAAGACAGCTTTATCAGGACCTGTTGGCATGTTCCACACAGACTAAATCCCTGTATCCTCAGGTTATCAGTGCTTTACCCTGTCTGCCTTCACCGTGCAGTTTCTCTTGGAGGAAGCATTCCAAGTTTGTCCTAAATGTTCATGTAGTCTTTCTGCTCAAGTTAAATACACCCATTGGTAGCAATACTTGATTGCTGAGAGAAATAGTTGCCTATTTCTTGCATATCATGATACATATAGAGAGAGTACAGGCTGCAGAAGCCATGAGTCTAATGGTACTGAGGATGTAGTGAAATTTCATTATATTAAAATCTAAATTTTCATGGTGCCAGATCACTTGAGAGAAAATAACTTCTTTTTAAAATATGACTTTTAGTACTCAAACATGATTTCTTAGTTTTCAAAATGATGGGCTTCCAGGGAAGCGGAACTATTTACACAGGTTCAATCATCCCTTTTTGAAAACAATAGTAATTATGTTATATGATCAGTAGCCAAAATGAGTCACGGTACACTAGTATTCATATCACCATCTCAAAGATGACTTCCCAAATTATATGTGTGATGGTTACCACTGTGACCAAGACTAGGGGTTAAGTTTGGGACCGTTAGTGTTAAAAGCCGTACTTTATAGCTTGAATGAAAAACTGTGCAGCTGGAAGATGTGACACATTTAATCCCAAGTGCAGGGAACACAGAGCAATACAAATAACAATGCTGCAGCCAAGGGGGTTCATATGCATGCAGATTAGCAAAGGGAGGCACAAATGGTGTTTTCAAATGAAAGAGCTGGGACTGGGACTAAGTTACAGAAGCAAAGGATAGCTCCTCTAAGCACAGCTAGAAGCACCTGGTCGAATGCTTCAGAGAATTGTTGGCCTTTGGATGGAGCTGTGAGTGATGAAGCAAGCATCACAAGTGCCCAAACAAAGTTACTGAGATAATACAGTATTCCTATCTTTCAAAAGGAGAAGAGATATGCATTGAGTAACACCAGCTTTAGTAGGCCATCTCTATCATTTTAATCATACTGAAATCTCTCTGTCAGATCCCCCAAATAATTTTCAAAGATTTTCTAGACTTGCCCACTGAAAAAAATCAGTGCCTTCGGCCTGATTTTGCCTTTAAAGCTCTTGGCACTCCTGTCCCTGGTGGGAATGTTTGCCTGCTATCATCCGTGTGCACCGCATTCGGCGGGAGGCTGTGTACGCTCCGCGTTATGTAAGGTGCCGCATCATGTGAATAATGGAAGTGCTCAAGGAAAGCCCTTTTGCTGAGCTATTTTTGGTACTCACTGAGCGAGCTCAAATACATGAGTTTCATTGTGAAAAATAGGAATCTGAGTCTGAATGGCTTTTTCTCTCTCTCTCTCTCTCATGTTGCTTACTTAATGGATTAAAGAGCATGTAGCTTCTGCTGTAGATAAACACCCTCAAGATACTGTGGTTACTTTTATTTCTCGAGGGCAATTGCATTAGCACTTTAATGTAACTGTGCAGAAAAAAATCCAGCAGAAGATAAATACACCAAAATGGTCATTTAGCTTGGAGTTATAGTCCCACATATAACTGCAGTGACTGTTTAGCTGTAGTTAAACAATAGACACAATTCATCGCGTCATGTTGCCATGTCGCTTTGTGGCTTCCTCTGAATGTCCTTATGTCTTTTTATTGTGAGCATGAATAGTCTAGGAATGGCCCTAGTTAATATCAGTGTAAGTATCTGTATTGTATATAAAATGGACATACTCATGTACTTTAAACATGTAAACAAAACCATCATCTCAAATTTGAAAATTATCTTGATATAAATCCTTATTCTGGGTCTAGGCACAAGTCTAGAGACATGAGTGCCCAAAGAAAGAGCAACCTGTAGGAAAAAAAGCAGTTCAGCTATGGGGGTGGTATCCAAGAAATAGATCAAAAAATTCTAATAAGAGCAGTCTGACCAGATGGAGAGACTAAGCTCACTGGAAATGTAGATTTTTCAGTGAAAAGCAAACACAGACAAAGAAATTGTGGAAGAGAAAAATTGAATTTCATAGTGTCCTGTTTACAAGGGTGATTCAAAGTGAAACAGAAGCATTTCCCTCCCTTATTGGAGGAGGGAATGTTAAAAATTCTAAACAAATTACTGTGTTTTGTGTTTTTTACTGCCTCAGACACAAAAAGATGGTGGACTATGTGGGGTGGACTTTTCACCTCAAACCAAGGAACCGAAGAGAAAATGGATAGTTGCACTTCAAGAGAGAGAATTCTGAAAACCAAATAAAAACCCTTAAACATTCTGTAAGAAAAGGCAGACTAATTTATGGAACATGTCACACCAGTTCTTGAGAAAGACCTCCACATGTCAAGTCCCAAATATCTAAACAATAATTGAAAAGGGTAGAGTGCCAGTGCACAAGCTGGACTAATGGAATCCAGGTACCAGAATAGAAGAAAAACCAGGAGAGCAAAATCAGAAGAAAAAAATAGAATTTCTTGGGGAAAAAAACCCTAAACAAACAGCAGCAAACCAAACAAAAAATAAACCACAGCAAACAAACAAACAAAAAAAGAAACACACAGAAACTGAGACTAGAGAAACAATGCCTAGTCTAGAAAGGGTGGAAACCAGAGAAGTGGATAACTGGTGGGCCGTAGGTGAGGCTGCAGAATGATGAATCTTTATACCCATTGAACTGATCAGTGGTACAACAAGGAGTACTCTGTGGGGCAGGTGACAGATATGGAAACTGTAGGGACCATGCATGGCACCAAAGCAGCAAGCAGGACATGATACAATATAATGACTCGTCAGCTTGCCAATACTTAAGCAAATTATTCCTTAAGGTTAAATGAGATAGGAACAAGACATAAGCTGCAGAACAGCGATATTACAGTATTTCCAGTCTGGGATGATGAAGTGACTGTGTGCTGTGCCACGTGGGACAGGTAGGACTGGAAAAGTCAGAAGGAGTACTGGATAAAGTTTTTCTTGTTTGCTCAATAGTGGAACTTTGCTTTAGAAATTCTGAGTCCTGTCTTGTACCTACCCAGCACGCTGTGGCTGAAAGGAGCAGCTCTGAACTGACAAGCCTTAGGGACTGAAGTTTGCACTTCACTCGAGTGAGTTTGTCCTGGTAGTTACTCATGAACAGCAGGAGACGTGCCAAAAATGAACTCTGCAGTTTTCCAGCTCATGAAAGGTACTCTCCAGCTGGGTGCAAATGTCTTATTTCTCATTATACCTAGGGGAGAGTGCAAACTGAAAATAGGGCAGAGGAAGTTAGAAAGAGACAGGAAATGGTGTTCTTATTTTTGAAGCTTTAAAGCAACACGAAGTAGCTTTTCAAGAACCATCTGCCACAGGCACCAGCTTTTGTTTTCCAGATTATTTTAGAAAACGGTGATTCTTTCATTGGATGTATTCTGGCCCACCTCATTTCATGGGGAAAAAAAAAAAAAATAAAAGCAGTGAAAAAATTGTCAAACACCTGTTAATGATAAAAAAAAGTAAGGAAAGTAGACTTCAGAAGGAGTATGTTTAACCTAAATTGCCCCTACCCAAGACGGTAGAAAGAGAGTGAAAAGCCGTCACAATCCCAAGATATAGGCTTAGGCAGCACAAGAGACAATTTTGCCCCAAATTGGTTCCTTTGTTCTTTCATTGTAGGTAGCTTATCTTTACTCTTTCCATGCCCAGATTCAGGACCCAGTAAGGCCTTGATCTCAGGGTTTCTCACTGCTCTGAAGGTCAGGTCCTCTTTCCAATGGAGGAAGTGAAGACACCAAGAGGAGAACAGTTTCTGATCCATCGTTGCCAGGGATCTGTCGTGATGCTTCATATCAGTTCTGAGTTCTGTCCCAAGCCTCATTTTCAGCAGCAAAGTATTTCAGCATTAGTAAATATAAATTAGTATTTCTACAAGAGAGTGAAGGGGTCGAGCAGTCAGAGCCAAGCATAATGCAGGCTGAGAATGCCAGCACTCTGTATCCATGTATTCCTACCCTCCCTAGCAGGCGTGCTCGCCCTGTGGATCTCCTGAGCATACTACACCAGTTGTATCAAATTACATGGTAAATTGGTGAGATGGGCAAGTGTTCAGTAGGATCCATGAAATGCATATTTACATCTGACCCAATTAATCCCGTTCTCCACAGGGGATAGAAGCTGCTATTTGAATGTAATTAATTGTGAAGCATTCCGTAATGATGTTGTCCAAATGACATTGTTCAAAACCAAATTGTATTAACCAGACTGCTGAAAGCTCATTCTCTCTCAAGTCTGAAAAACTTCATGGGTTCCAGTAAAATCCAGTTTTTACAGTACTTTTGAAAAAGTGGTGTTGAAGCCATTTATTTCTCCACCTTTTTTTTCCTGAGGGAAAACAGCCTTGTTTATAGTCGTTCCTGTTCAAGTTGACAGCTTTTCTTATGGCAAACTGATCACTCAGAGCCTGATTCTGACACATGTGGCTTGATTTAATGATCAGATGTGTTTATTTCTCCTGATCCACTGCTGGAGAAAGATGCTATTTACTGTAATATGATAATTTGTACTTGGGTATTTCTCTTGTGGCCTGATATTTTAATTCTTTTGATTGTTTTCTTGTTTGTTTGTTTTTGGTTTTTTATTGGTGTTTTTTGTGGGTTTTGTGGGTTTTGTTTTTATTTGGGTTTTTTTTCTGGTGGGGGGATAACACTAATTTTGCACTCCATGTTACTAGGAGTAGATAGATAGGTGACGAAGGAGATTTTCTTTTCTCCAACATGAGGAGGGGGCTAGGGATAGTTGCACTGGAAAGAACAAACACCTTGAAACCTTACATATTCCGAGCACTTGTTGCTGAGTCTTGCCAGAGTCCTCACGAAGACTCGTTTTGAGTTGGGAGCACCTGAAAACTCCATGCCAAGCCCAACCATAAGTCACTAAAAATTTACGTGCTTCCACTCTCTGTGGATAGATCCCAACAATATCTCAGAGCTGTCCCACTGGCTCTTCCCACACTATACATCTTCACTACAGCAGGATCAATGTCAACAAGGACTTACCATTGAAAAGCTCAGTTTTCCAGTGACTGGTTGAATATATCTGGCATACTGAGCATGTCAGAGTGTTTTTAGCTCCTGGAGAAACAGATCGGAAAGGTCAGAAAAGGCCACTGTGTTTGCCAATACACATGAAGTGCCAAAAGTTCAGAATCCTACCTGTGAATTTCTGCATCGATCCTGTAACTTCTCTCTGAGCAAGGGCATAACTCTTAAAGTCATTTAATTTCTAACTTGTACGTGTAATTTTTCATACAGAATACTGTGTGTGCATTTGTACATACAAATAATCCACCTGCGTAAGTGCAAGTTTTTTACCGAGGGTCCAAGGTTTTATCTTCTCTACAATAACATGACAAGACTCTTAGAAGACATGACACCTTTGTTTTCATGCTTCACCTCACTCTCTTCAAGTGGTTCTCCATGTGTGTTCTGATATAACCCTTTCTGCCACTCATGTGGAAGTGCTCTGCCTGTGACTGACTCGTTCAATTTTGTGTTAAGCCTTCCCAAGCCTGCTGGTGGTAGAGACTTGATTTAAGGTTCTCTGTAATCTTCATCTGTCAAAAGAATAACTACTCTAGAATAGAGATCACAAACTCTGTTCACTGGAGATTGTCTGAGTTGCACAAATGTGAGATCTTGCACACCATTCTAGGAAAGAAAGTTGAATTTCCTCTTCAGGGTGTAAAGTCTTACAGGCATCTGCAAGCAGCAGCCATGAAACTCTCTAGCACAAACTGCCCATGAAATTTATCTATCTGTTGTCTGTTAACTTATGCCAGCTTTCTTTTTGAGTTCCTCAGTGGGATCAGACACAGACACCAAGTCTACTCATTTGCCCCATCAGCAGAATTTTCGTCTTGTGCGTTCTTTTTCTGTGCTGATCCTCACAGGCAATAGAAATTCTAACAAGTCTGATCAAGTGTGATGCCACTACAGGCTGGTGAGATAGGGAGAACTTGTGCATCACAGGATGCTCTTTTACAGTCCTTGGTATCTTCTGTCTGGAAGTCCTTCAAGGTCCTAATGCTCTTTTTTCACCTTACATACCTAGTTAGATGAATTAAGGAGTATTTGCCTGGTGCAAGTGTTTCATTGCACGTCCAAAATGGGTGCATATATGCCAGTGAGTGGATAATCAAGTCTTCTTGACTTGAAAATCACTATGTGCTCTTGTTTAGTAATTTTCCTGCCCTACTAATACTTATAACCTTCCAGAGGCTCTTGCAGAAGACAGTGGCCTTTCTTTCAAGATTTTCAGGCTCTTGCTCCATCCTTTCCAGAGGAACAGTGGCAAATTATGCAGCTATTTGACTGCAATTTCCTTGTTTGACCATAATGTCAGCTAATCTTCCATCAGACAGGTCCCTCCTGGGGTACAAACAAATACCTCCAAGGCATTTCTTTTGGAACACACACATGTATGTGTGTGTGTCCAAGACAGAAAAGCAGAGGAGGCGTAACTTATTTTAGATATTATCCTCCCCACATTGGCTTTACACTGTATTTCCCACAGAGGTTTCTGGATTTCTTTTGTGCCTGTCTACTTAGTAATTGCCAGTTTTCCTATACGTTTGCATATCCTGCCATGTCTGGGCTTCAGCTTACCTGAATTTATCAATTTTGGTTGTCCTTTTGAGCTTCTTACATTTGGGTACCATGCATCTTACTCCAGGTAGCCTCACTAATATTTCTAGCTATGAATTCTCTAGCAAAATTAAAGAGGATTAGGGTTTTTTTAAAATTTATCTGCTACTTTCAAAATTATTGCTCTATATAGCTTCTTTTTTTAATTACTTCTCATCTCTTTCCTACCAAGCATGAGCTTAGATGCTCCTCCTCGTTTGGAAATGTGTTTTTTGGTTTTTCAACCTACTCAATGTGTTTTTCATGTAGCATTTGTTTTCAGCTTTACCTTTCTACCTAGCAACAGTCTAATTTCTTGTCATGGACCCCATAAAACTGGATTCCTATCAGAAATAAGATATATCTCTATTACGGATTATTTTTTTAAATGCTTGTAAACAATTGTTTTAGTAATGCCTATGGAAAGACATAACATTGAATTTAGATATTTATTTTCAGGTTTACATCTTAGGAAAAACAGACTTGTCACCTTTTCAAGCTAAAAATGCTGCATTATAGTCATAAAGCAAAGGGATTTGGTAGGAATATTTATTTGGGTCATTATTCAGACTTTTAAGTTAAATAGCCAGGGCAGCTTTGAAATTCATGAGGCAGTTGTTCAGCAACTGGCCGCATCTCTTGGCTGTGGGACGCTCCATCTGGAGATGACAAACTCCAAGGAGGCCGTCCTGTGTTGGGCCAGGGCTCTGCCTTGCGCAGGAAGCTCTGTGTGACAGCAATAAGTCCTTGATGCATCCTCCTGGGCTCTGGGACTTTGCAGCTCTCTAAACCAGAGGTGGTATTTTTGTGATGAGCAGCCTTTGCTATTTATGGATAGAGCAGTCAGTTCAATGTGATGATTTATGAATTATTAAAATACTTTTCTGAAACTTGCTATGAGTTGTTCATATTGGGTCTGCAGCGCTTGTGGGACTAGGAGTATGTATGGCCACTGGAGCCAACAGGAGTGCACACTGGGAGGGAAAAGGGTATTGGAAGTGGAGGAAGATTTTGTGTGAGGTGAATCCAAAAATAGAAATAACCGAAGCTCTGTGTTGGATGAAAGCAAACAGGATGACTAATGTTTTTGCAAACTGTAGCGCATATTTGCAGTGTTCAGTGGGTATTTGTCATGAGCAAAGTAACCCTGAGTTCAATGACTGTGCCTGCAAGGAGGGCAGTGTTGAAAGAGAAAGGAGGGGAGGTAGTTGTGCTAGTTTTCTTTCCTTATCTGATGTACTTCTGTTTGCACAATTACATGGACAAGACCAGGAACAAATTCAGCACATTTAGGGATTTAGAATAACACCATTTCATTCTGCCATTTCAGGTTTCTCAGATGGTGTTTGGGGGGCAACTGGCAGTCCTTAGCTGATGCAAAGAAGAAAAAGCAATGGGGATAACAAGATTATTTGCTCTCATAATTAGAAACATTAAAAAGGGAAATCATTAAACACCAAGTCAGTGCTGCTGTTCCAAGCCTTCACCTTGGCTTCAGATTTTATGTAAAAGCAATTGATTATCTAGCTGTTGCAGTTCTCTTTGAAAATATCTTTGAGCAGTGCCATTTTGTTCCACATCTTGAAGATGTCCTAGATTTGTCTGTCGTGAGCTCTGGTGGAGTCAATTTTGTATTTTTTGCTAATGGGTTGGTCTTTTATTATTCTGCCCTTACTGTTACCTGTGCTGGATGTTCACGCAATAGAGACACAAAATGTATTTTTTTCATAGGGACCAAACAGGAGTGTGAAGAAAGAGTAATAAGAAGTCCAGAGAGGGTAGTTTTTGCAAGCACAGAAAATGCTGTCTTGCTTCCTAAATGTAAATACTCCTTTTTTTCAAGTTTGCATAAAGGATGTTTTTCGCCAAATACATGACAGCCCTTTTAAGATGCTCTGGTGCTGTATGCTGCTGTTCTTCGACTTCTAGATACTGGGGACGCCTGTTTATGTTGCCTGTCTCTTATTTGCTCTTTGATCTTTGTTCACTTTCCCTTGCGGCTTATATCGTGTTATTTTGTTGTAAAAATAATCTATTTGAATTTTACTTTTTGATGCATGGAGACTGATGCTTTTGTCACACTTCTCTGTACTGTCACTGATTTCCTCTTTGTTTGGTGAGTTCTCTTGTGGATATTTGTGTAGCTGGGGTGGAATATCAGACTTATATCATGACAACAGATCTCTTTCATCGGATGCTGTGTTTGAATCCAACAGCTGCTATTTCATGGATATTTTTTGAACCCCATATGAAGCTTAGTGATGTTTTTATTGCATGTGGCATCCCAGCCAGTGTTCTCAGTCTCACTTTTTTTCCTGTCACTGCTGTATATTCCTTACTGCCACACCTGACTCTTGTCAGTCTATCAAATATTTCCTCCTTCAGCTATGGTACAAGAACCCCGTTCTCTCTCAGTGAGGTCTCATTCATCTGAGGGGAGATGGAAGGGTATTTAGCCAAAAGCACTATACCCCAGGGGTACAGGTCTGCCCAAAGAGTAATCAGTATGACATGGTGGGATGTAAATTTTGGCCTTTCTTTTACCATAAGTCTTCCCTTCTTGCCTTCTATTTCAAAGTGAAGATGTCTTAGGAATTGGTACCATATGAATCTGGGGATCTTTTCTGCTGGCAGCTTTCAAACATTCGAAGCAAAGAGGCTTAGACTTTAGCCTCTTTGCATTTTTAAAGCATTACAATTTAGAGGAAGCTGTTTGGCCTGGAAGGTTATTGATTTCTATTCTGTTCTTCAAACTACAAACACAGAATTGTAGGATGGCAGGGAACAGAACCAGAAGAGCCCTTGAGAGCCAGCTGGCAGAGCCAGCACCAGGCAGTACACTGGACAATTTACAGTTGCTGCAAATATTAATCAGTGCTGTTAAACATTCTTCTGTAAATGTGCCCAATATATCAGGAGTCAGTTTAAGGGAGATTTGTTGGGGATTGTTCCTCAGGGAGGCTGTGAGCTGAATTATATCTTTTTGTGGATGTGCTGACCCATAGTTGAGTATTTCTGATTTACATCCTATAATTCTCTTTGACTTGCAAGTACTTCTGGAACAAAGGTGAATAAAAAAGTCTGTGAACAATTATTTACCATTCTGGACAGGAATAGTGAAAGGCTCTTTCTGTCCTAACAGTGTTTGGTTCCCATTTCTACTGCAGCAGCATAGGTTACAGCTGCAGATATGCTGCTGAAATACAGCTACACAAGTTTATATTTTGTAACTCATGCCAATCTTCTACTGAGATGTCTGCTTTTTGTCTCTAGGTTCTCTTTCTTTCTTAGCTGCCCTTCACCCTTTAGCCTCTTTTAGAGGCTGCCCCTGATTTTAACTTCTGTCTGGACTGAAGAAGCAATTTCTCAACATGTAGATGAGGAGCCAAGATTAATCCAGTACTTATTTTGACAGAGATATATAACCCATAAATGCATTATACAGTCTAAAAACAACCTGCCTGAGCAATTAGCTTAGTAATCAGACACTTTAAAACAGTGGCAGAAGAGGAGAGCTATGGATTATGATGCACGATGATTTACTTTATTTAATAGAAAAGCACACAGAATTTTAATTACAATCAGGAGATTTTACATTTGCTGCAAGTACTCGTGGGTTGCTAATGTGACAACCATGGTATGACAAGGACGGACCACACGGGGCGAGACGTGAAAACTGGCACATAGGAGTACAGAAACTATCTCATTTCAGGCCTGCAAGAGAACGCGTTTCTGAAATGAATATGTGACAAGAGGGAAGTATTGGATTTCTGTGTGAGGAGCTGACCAGTCAGACAAACAGCAGCCATATATTATCTGTGATGGTGAGAAGATCACATCACTTATAACCTTTGAAGCAACAAGAAAACTGAACGCGACATCATTTTATAATGATCTAAGAGAGAACTGTCTCCTTTTTTTCCCTCCCTGGTTATATATAGCTGTTAGAGAGAGCCCTGCTGAGCGGAAAATGGAGCATATGATCAAGGGCAGTCCAGTGAGTCAATTTACTGACTAATACTGTAGATTATCATGTCAAATGTATAGCACCAGCAATATGAACAATAATGAAGCCTAGTTTATTTCTTTCCTGTAAATTGAAATGAAGATGTGATTGGAATTGTCACACCTTGGATATATGAGCCAGATTCTCTTAATCATCCAAAACAAATTGCCTTATTCTTTATAGTGACATTTATTTTAGGACTCATTCCACAATTGGCAAGCTGAAACCATCTATTTAAACGTGTCAAACAAGTTTAAAATATCCTCTAGACTACTGTCCCCTCAGGTGACGGTTCAGTGGTCTCACACTTTGAAATACCTGCTCCCTTCAGACCCAAAGAAGGGATAACTCAACCTTTAATCCTGCAGGAAGAAATCATTCAGCACAGCACCATTCAGAAACATTCTAAATGAGCTCCAGTATCATGAGTAAAACATCCAGCCGTGAAGCCAACAGGGCAAAACACTCGTGGAAACCCCAGATGGTCATTGAAGGGAGCCTTTCCTTGCCTGGTTTTCTATTTTCCTATGTCTCAGAGTGTCAGTGAGCAATTATGAGGGGGATATTGCCAATATTGTGCAGTCTCCTTGGGTCAAACTGGACACTGCCTGAAGAGAAGGTACAGTTAAACAACCTGGTAAAAATTCCACTCCAAACAGAAGGAGTTAATTTTAATTTAGCTGTACAATACCAGACTTGTGTTTTACTGATGTCCAAGCTCCAGGTGAAAGTCTGATTGCCTTTGGGTCTGTCAAAATTCTAGTGTGAGCAAAAACTTAGAGAATTAACATTTGAATTGCAAATCACTGCCATTCCTTCGAGGTTAAGAATCATAATCTATGTTATTAATTTCTAAAGTCCTTTGTCTAAGAATAGAGATGAGTAACTGAAGAGGCATTTACTAACTGTTTGCTAACAGTAAGTCACAAAGCCCAAATATTGCATGTCTGTTAAGTGTAATTTCCTGAAACTGGTGAGTAAACTTTTACAGAAATTAGCACAGTGTTATAAATTTAGCACATATAAGGAAAAGCAGATGGTACTGCTGTGATTGGACGTGTCATTGGAGTATTCTGGAGCATGCCAAGTCTTTAATCTATTACTATTTGCATATACTACCACATTCCTCAGTTTTCAGTAGACTAGAACAACATGTACTATGCACAAACATCAACTCTTTTTTTCTGAGCTTTAAACCTAGAATAAAAACAAAATTCTATTTGCTGGTTTTGCAGCACTCGTGATGATTTTCCAAAGCCTCCGAAAGGTTCGTGTTGCATTTTCTGGGCGGTCGGAACAGTCACAGATTGCTGCATGGGCCCACGCGCTCGGTGATCTTCAGCTTTCTGTGCCAGCGATGGGACAGGCTGTGTGTCATGAACAGCAGATCAGACGAAAAGCATCACATTTCAAAATGCTTTATTGTACTGGAAGCTCTTTGAGCAATTATCAACTCTGTGGATATCCAAAAGCAGAAACTTTTAATTAAAAAAAAAAAACAAAACACATAAGAAAATATAACGAAACCTATTTCCTGGCCGTTCTTAAAAAATAGAATAACGCCTCTCAGTTTAGAGCTGGTCTTGGCAAGGTGGAGCTCTGCTTTGAAGGCTTGCCTTTTCTTTGGAGAAAGATAATTTAGCTGGAAACAGCAGAAAGGGCCAGAGCAGATAGGGCTTAAGGAAGGAACTGAATTTTGCAAGCAGAAGGTATAGACCACATATAAAGAAAACAGTGAAGATGAAGGCATCAAAGAGGAGGTAGGCAAAAACAGGTCTAGGAATTAGTGAGGCAAAATGCATGAAAGAAAAAAAAGTTAAAAAGGAGTTAAGAAGAGAAGAGGCAGTTGCAGAAATAAGGAGACAGGGAAGCAAAAGACCGAGAGTAGATATCAACTTGCCTGTGTTTCACATTAGGGGTTCTAAGACCCCATTCATGTTTCCAGCTCAGAGGACAACAAATCAGTTTAATGCCCGCCCACTGTGACTGCACAGCGTGTGTGATATCCTACTGTGCAGTACTTAGGTTGTCACCAAACACCTCGTCGTGTCTGATCTGGGCAGAAAGCTCCTGCTTGGCACTCATGAGGCTCTTGGATGTCCAGTGAAGTAGAAATCTGTGCTGCCAGGTCTCCCTTTCTCTCGAGGGCCTCCTGCTTTGCTTTGTTCCTTGGCTTATTGGCATAGTTTCTGAACACAATCCTTCCCCTGGTGTCATCCCTTCTCGAAAGTGGAACCTCAAGGTCGGGAGGTTGTAGGCAGTCACAGTGAGTCCTGACCTCTTCCATGTACCTCATGACAGGCTTCTCCAG
Organism: Cnemophilus loriae; assembly: GCA_013397755.1. NCBI lineage: Eukaryota > Metazoa > Chordata > Aves > Passeriformes > Corvidae > Cnemophilus > Cnemophilus loriae. Next base: position 755,068 of record VZTF01000410.1, read on the forward strand.
AGCTCTGTCACTGCAAACACTGGTTTAGAATTACTCCAGGACATAAAAGATGAAACATAAACATGCACGTCTCAGGAAGGCTGCTGGCATAACAACCCTTTATTTTTGCGTTATTTTTGTGTGCTCTCTTTTAGATAAATTAATTGGGCATTTCTTCTCCCATTTTCCTTGATATTCTTGAACAAAACTTGAGTTCAAATAAGCATCTGAGATTTTCTCCCAAGAATACCTTTTCCAGTGCTATAGCCATGCTTCCGCATTTCATCTGTCTGTACCTCTCAGTACTGACTTTTCTCATACACAGTTAAATCTTTTGTTTCAGGTTATCATTTTGTCAGTTTTGCCAAGTAATAAAAGGCCATCACCAGGCGATCTGTTGCTTAGCTACTGGCCTGGGCAGATGGTCCTCCTGGAGAAATGCCAGCACCCCACCAAAGAGCCTGTTTATGGGCAGAGGGGATTGGGAAGGTTTAATGACCCTTGCCTGTGTGTTCTGTATCCTTGCTCCTCAGAACTACTGCAGGGGAAAAGCTAGTGTCAAAGTTAGCATTTTGAGAAGTTATTAAAAATTAATGATTAATAAATGCTCTGGAGAGTGCTCCTAATCTTAAAATGGAATAAAACATTCTCACTAGGTGAACTTGCCACTAACCAATGCCTTCAGGGAGTACATTAAAGGACTAGATTAAGTAATGCCCACATCTATATGTAGGTACATATATCTCCATGGATGGGAGCATGCAGACTGTGTGTGTGTACAGTCTTGTGTCTGTGTGTGTGTGTTTGTGTGTGTATTACAGTAAAAGACAAACTATCAAACCTACTTTAAATGAAATATTATTTAATTTCCACTGTATGCATACTACAAATGGCCTTGTAGAATTTGTGGATTTATTTCTTATCAGATGAGAAAAAAACACCACAACAATTCCATGTAGAGATTGCACTGTCAAGTTGCTATAGCATTGAGTGTCATCGATTTTTACCTCATGATGAATGTTTATTTTCCTGAGAATAAATAATATCAGAATTTTATAGAGCAACCCCCAGAGAAGCAAATAAAAATGAAAATACAGAAGTCTATATGTGTAGCAAATTTCTAATACATTCAAACAGTTAAGGTGTTTCTAAGATGAAACAATTTAATTTTGGAAAAAAGTTTGAAGGGCGGATAGCTGGCAAATATTTTGTTTAACCCATTGATGCTTTGGACCTATGTAAGAATAGCTAGACAAATCCAGATTGAGATCTTGACTAACAACGAGAACTAAATGATATGGAAATCCAGGAAGGGTAACTTGTGAAATAGAAGATAAGAAAATAAAATCAACCCCAAAATATTATTTATTGGAAGCCTGCTATTAAGAACTAACTGGAGAAGAAAGGCTTGTCGCCTCAGGAACAAAAACGACCTAAAACCAAAAACAATGAAACAAACAAAAAAACCTCCACAGCCTGCCCCCACCAAATTAATAAAATTTGCATGTGAACACTTTAAGATTGTTCAAATATTCTTGACTATTTTTAGCTACAGAATTTAAATTATTAATGTAATTTGCAATATTTAATTCATTTTGTTCAGTATTTGCATAAATTTAATGCATGAAAGTCTGAGAAAGCCCTGGTAAACTCTGCCTGCATTTGCTGGGGTTTGTTGTGGGTGTTGCTTGTAGAAAATGGCTTGAGGGAGAGAATCCACAACCAGAGAGGTAAAAAGCCTTTTCCTCTTCCTTCCCTTTGCCCGTCCCCTTCCTCTGCCCCTTTCCAGCACCAAGCAGGAGACCTCAGCAAGGTGTACGGATGCCGCAGGTCCCAGCGCTTCATCCCCGTCCCTGGCCCAGGCAGGGAGGACAGTGCCCGCAGGGTGGGCTGCAGATCAGCCCCAAGAGGTGGGGGAGCTGAGACAATCAAACATCCCCAGTAATATATTGTTCTGCAGGGTAATCTGCATGAATCCAATCATGAGTGCGGTTTATGGGCCCTGTACGGACATTTTTTACTTTTTTAATTTTGACTGACTGACTAATGAGGTACTCTGAGATGGCACAGCCAGGGCACAGGAGTGGTCTAGCAAAGAGTCTCGTAGGATAATTACAGTTAAGGAAGAGGCCACTGAGAAATTTCACAAAGGTGTGATAAAAATCGTCTTTGCCAAAGTATTTAAATCTGCTTTGAGAAAAGGACCAGACAACCTGATGGGAAAAATCCTGTGGAGAGGGGTGCTCAGATATTCCTGTCTGTGACTGGGGTGTTTGAGCACAGGTGCCCCACATGTTGCTGTGGCAGTTCCCTCATGCGTGTCACCCACCTGGGGACACCATGTGCCCTTGTCTGGTGATGTTGGCCCTGCAGCAGGTTTCAGGGAGGGAGAGCACCTAAGTCTAAGGCTCAGGCTTGAACACTGCCAAAAGGAGGAAGGTTGGAGTCTGCCCATCTCTCCTGAGGCAGACATCTTGCAGAAAGCAAGAGAAAATGGGGCAAGTGAATTTTAGGTACATTTCCATTGGTATTTTAGGTTTTTGATCTTCTAAAATTTTAGCAAATGTAGTCTTGCTTTACATTGTTTAATTTGATGTGCCTATTAACAGCTATTTCATGTTCTACCTGAAATAGTCACATATTTAAACACCAGCTTTGCGTTTTGCCCAGCCCTGCATGCAGACAGAATGAACAGAAGTCAGTTGCCCTTCATCCAACAGATTTCTGGTCAGAGCAGATTATCCTTCAAATCTAGGTCACTAACACTTTTTGTCTGATGTAAAACAGAATAATGTGCCATTCCCACTGATGAACTGGCCAGTCTCTTCTTGCTTTAGAGAGAGACTGGAGGAAGTTACTCAAGAGCAGTCAAGTCTCCACACTTTACTGTCCTGAGAGAATTTAATATTCAGTCAAATTATACCTATAAAACTCACAGATTACCGTATTTGGGTATTTTAAGGCATTACCTTCATTTAAAATAAGGGGAAACCAAGAAACCAAGACTGTGTCAGGAATCAATCTGCAAAACAGTAGTTCATCTGGTTCTCCCTCCCCCAAAATGAAATCATTCATTATATTATATATAAAACTTGAAATTGAATAAAAAATTTTCATTAACTGTGTTTGCAAAATTTAGAGAATGAAGCCTTGCTTTACTAAGAAAAAGGAATTTTTTTTCTAGCAAACCAGTCACCTTTACTGACTGTATAATCTTTATTATTAAAGTAATTCTTGAAAAATTTAGATTCTACTTATAGATATTTCAAGCCAGGAAAATATTTTTGCTCACAACATGTTTAAATTATGTTACTCTTTCAGTTGGATAATGTTCAATTCCTACTTGAAAAGGGCGAAGCCGCATTAACTACCATTTCATTATTGCATTAACAACAGTTCACTTGCTGTTCTTACAGACTGAGTAAGTAAATCACTCATGCTTCAGAGATTTTTGTGCTGTTTATTGGAGACAGGGCATACTACTAAACACAGCTTTCCAAAACAAACCTAAATTTGTCCACTGGAAACCCTTGCCAAAGATAAGAATGACCAATTTCTCTTCCATTAATTAAAATGTCTATTTATAATACAAGGTCTGTTTTGCTTAGATTCCATAAGGCGTGAGGGTTCAAATGAGAGCAAAAGCAAACCTCAGTGAGCAGGAAAATCGCTGTTAAGAGAGGCAGAAATGGGGTGAATGCCACTGTCACATGCAGAACGATGGGTCCTGATGGAGTGTCATCTTGCAGTAGGATTGGTCAGAGACTGTTTATGTTTTTGATTAAACATCTTGGTGAATATTTAGGGAAAACAATATTTAAACCAAATGCTGGGAAGTATTTGGTCTGTACTTTGGGCAGGATTGAGGCGAGAAGGTGACAATTTTACATCACCTTCTGCTCCTCTGAAGTCCGGATTAAGGAGAAGTGGGAATGACATCTGGCATAGGTGAGCTGAGATCCAGAGCTTTTCAGGCTGTAAGAAATCAGAGAAGTTTATTAGTATCCTATGATATCATCTTCCAAACATAGCTTTTCTAAAATGAGGAGATCTCATCTATTTTCTTCTTCCTTGTGCAAAAAAAGGCTTTTATCATTCTTGCTGCTCTTTGTATTTTATCTACTTCTGCTGTGTCTTCACTAGGCTTGAGTGACCACATACTCTTGTGTAGAAAAGCTGATCGCACTGTGAGTAGATAAAACAGCAGAATGTCATTTTTTGTTTTGTTTGTCCGTTGCCTGACTGCTGCTTAGCAGAGGACTGATGTTGTCAGAACCTTATATGTGGTAATTTCCCAAAGCCCCAAATGAGAAAAAAACCAAAAACCATTTTGAGCCCGCTACTATCTATGTGTAATTAGGGTTATCTTCTGCAATGCTTTACCTTGCACTTATCAACCCTGTATTTCATTTACTGCCATTTTGTTACTTAGTCACTCAGCTTTTAGAATCCTTCTGGAAAGCCTGGCTAAGCTTTATCTGCTTTGAATATCCTGTTTCACCTGTGTACATTCCCTTGGGAACCTTTGTCCCAGCTTATTTATAACTCAGCTCCTTCTGAGTGGTTCTCACACAGATTTTAGAGATCCCCTCCAGCGAATCCCCCAGTTACGAAATTGATCTTTTACTCCTAAACTCCATTACTGCCATTTAAACAGTTAATCTATGAAAGGACCTTCCCTCTCATCTCCTCACAATTGAATTGGATTGAATTGAATTGAATTGAATTTTGTAAGAGGCTTCTGTGAGGAACCAAAGGGGATTTGAAAGTCCAAATATGCTTCTCAGCTATCTTCGTCCACGTACTCAGTGACTCCTGAGAACTGAAACCATGTAAGCATGACTGTCTGCAAAACCACACCATGAATTATGTAAAGGACTGAGAGATGGGAGGTGTCTCAAAAGTCATAAAGATGATTTAAGAATGAAATCTCCAAAGATATTTTGGTGTCCATTCCCTAATGATTCCATTTTGCATTCAAGTCTGAATTGATTCTGGGCTTCTAACTTTGTGCTTATGAATACCAAAAGGAAAATTTCTCTGATGTTCTCTATCCTATACCTAAAATTAATCATCTATGTCCTTGAAATTTAATTAAACCAGATAGTCTTTTAAATAGTTTTTCCACCATATGTTGGAAAAAGAGTATCAAAATTAAAAGAATAAATCACATCAGAGAGTAAATTAAATATACGGTTTGAAGCCAGCCTCTCTCTCATTTTCCTCATTGTTAAAACTGAGTCAATGCTGACAATAAGCATTTAAAAGTGGTGAGGACAAAGCACTTCAAAATGCATTGTACAGAAAGCTGTGCATGGAAGGCATTGAATGGGCTAGATTTTCTAAAGTGTTTTCCCTATTTCTGATTGCTTTGGTGTGAAATTGGGAGTATGAAATACATTCTAGACCTGATGGAGTAGAAATAAAAGCTTTACGAAAATGAAAGATGAAAAAAGAAAACCATTTCAGAAGTATTACCCCCATTTATATGTTGCTTACTCTAAGGCTAAGTCAAGAGAATTTAATGCCATCAATTTTTAAAGCACAAGAAAATCACTAAATTCATAAAGGGTAATTAAAAAACGAGAAAAATATGTAATTCTTGTTTAATGAGAATTGTTTAAAGCCAATACTTAAGCCTGTTCATTATGAAATCATAAGACAATACTCCTAAAGTTATGTTGTTGAAAAAGCATCTATAGAAATGCCCACATCTCAGGAAATATAATTAGTTTTCAAAGGATAATTCTTCTAAAATACTCAGGGTGTTTTACCATCTGAAAGAAAACTATCAAAAGAACACTTTCATCTTGCTATTTATTTCTTTTCTGTTTCTCATCCTGGCTTGTGACTCTTTTCCCTTTGCCTTAATCAAGGACAGATGGAGTTGTAACTCCATATTATGTAACACTTAACTTCACATCCCTTTAGAAGGATAAAGTTAATAACTTCAGTGGCAGTGGATTCTGCCACTCCAGTTGATGTCCAGTGCCTTCCAGCTGCTCTTTGATTTTGGTTTTAAAATCTGTAAACACATAAATAGTCTGGGATTTGTGCAAGTGAGGTCCCGTTTAAAATTAATACGTTTTAAGTGTAGTCTAATTAAAATAATGATAGAGCTATTCAAAAAGTCATTTAGACTATTTTGTCAGTGACTAAGCTAGTGAACAGGCTGAAGACTGTCAATGGATGAGTGTCCATGGCAGATATGTCAGATGGTATGAACTGAATATGACCTTGAGAATGAAGAGTGACTCTGCAACCCCACCAGAAGGTACCCAAGGTAAGTCACGCAGTAGTTCAGCAACCCTCTAGGTCAAAGGAGGACATATCCACTGCTTAAGGGGAAGCACTTGAGGTCAGCCCTTCATCTCTCATTTTGAAATATAATTTTTAAAAAAGGTTCTTTATCAAAGTGTATAAATTTGTTTTTCTTTCTCTGTGACTATTCCCCCAAGTTCTTTATATGTAACAGGATGTTGGAAGATTATCTGAAATGTCAAACTGCAGTTTTGCCATAAGATTATGGTGGTTTAGCGACAGATTTTTTTAACTACATCCCTAGTGTTAAAGTAAATCAGGTGGGGGATTTTATTGTTCTTGAGGCTAGATATCACCGCGTGGCTCATGATGGTGGTGTGTGGCATCAGTCCCCAGTGGAGCAGATTTGTCACAGAGAAAGCTTTTTGGTATGATCCAGCCCAGAGTGAGCTAACCCACGAGAAGCATGGACAGTGAACTTCCAGCACTCCAGCTGATTCCCCAGCTCCCCTCAGCAGCATGGAGGAAGCCTTTGTGTCCCTTCTGCTTCATTTTGGCTGGAACCAGTTTAGGGGCTCAGAGGGCCAAAAGGGCACAAGCCCACTTCCTCAACCTCATGGGAAAAGTATCCTCTTAGCACGGACATGTGTCTTGATAGAGTTTCATTGTTAACTTTCAACACTATTGGCCAGTTTCGTTGGAAAGGGCAGAGATCTCACCACCTTGAGGTCTTTCAGGGGATGTCTGGTCAGGTAGGAGAGCTCTGATGGGGTCAGGTCTTGCCTGTGAGACCTGGCAGTGCTGAGAGTGCAGGCACATGCCAGATTGCAAAGCCCCTCTGGCTCCTGGGGGATTTTGCTGTTAAAAATCCTGTGGTGGTTATGGAGCTGTGGCATCTCCAGGGTTGGTGGTGGGATTGTAAGAGCTCTGGCTTTGCTTGCCTCTAGTGGCACTTAAATGATCCCAACAGCTACAGCTTAGGTGTCTCTAGTGCTATGTTTGTGTAAATGCATGATAGCAGGCATAGGAACAAGTGGATACAGCAACACAAGGCTATTCTCCTAACTGATTGCTTAGTCTTTGAAAAAGGTTTTTCTGATAAAGGTTTAAAAACCCCTACATAAACACACTTTTTTTTTTTTTTNGCAAAAAGCTTCATGTTGGGAAAACAGCAACAAACCAATCCAGGGATTTATTAGGGAGAAGGAGATTCAAATCTGCTCAAGCAGAGAGGGAAACTGAACATGTATCACTCATACCCCAGGTGAAAGCTGTACCTCTGGTACCCGGGGCAAATCACATCTACTGCAGTCCTAAATAAAAAACTAAGATGGGGACTGGACATGCTTCCATCTGGCTTTTGTGAGAGAGAAGTGGCACAGATAATTGTCTGGGTGGGAAAAGCAGGGCTCTAAATCCCATTGGGACATAAGTGGCTACTTACAGTTAAAGGCTAAGTTCTGAATACCTAAAAGAATTTGATTTAAACATGCCTGTCCCTAATCTCAGCTGGCTTCCCGCTCAAGTTGCCACAGCATAAGCGCAAAAGGAAGGCTGTGACATTGAAGATGAATTTCTCAGCCCCACGTGACAAAGCTGTGATCCACCAGGGCACAGTGGAAGTCAGGACTCTCCAAGCTTGCGTTGAGCTCAGTACTTTTTATTCTTCCCACAGATCTCTCAGGAGCAACAGAAATTAAATTTTTTAAAAATGAATGAAGTACATATGGCAACACAGCTGCTGAAAATCTGTTACCCTTTTTAATCACCTCTCATGTCCTGGGCATGCATTTTATCCTTCAAACTCAGTAAAATGAAAAACACTGAGAGGAAGGCATCTCCCTGTATTATTGGGGGATTTGGTAGTGTTATTAAGTCATTAAGTCATGCAAGAGAAGCCTTGCCTAATAAGGCTATCCAGAACTTAGGTCTCAGTGGGTTCATCTTTAAAATACTTTACATACTTATAATCACTAGGGCAAGCAGAGTTTTCACAGAGGTACTGCAAACTGCAAATAAATACAATTGAAAAAGGAGAGGACCATCCTTCTTTTTCTTAATGATGGTGAACTTTTGAAATGAAAAGGTTATACGCCCTGGATAAGTGCTCAAACAGCCTTGCAATGATGCAATTTTCCACCTGCTTATGGATACACTGTAGAATAGACCTTCAGGCTGAAGTGACAGGGTCTCCAAAGCACTGCTTACTGCCTACCCTCCTTCCATAAGCATTCAATGCCACCAGCGATCAGAGTGGCTATTTCTCATTTGGTAGCCTTGAATCACGCTGCTGGTTATTCACCTTTGAGTGCCAGCTCCAAGGTAAGGAGAGCAAGTTAGATATATATTCAATTCCAATCCTGGAGCTGTGGAGAGAGAAAAATGCTACTACTGAAAGAGGTTCTTCTGTGAAGGAGCAGTGATTTACATCCTGAATAGGTGCAAATTATCCTCCCTTCCCACGCCCAAGTTCAGCCAATATACTCGTTATTCAATATCTTGCTGCTGTGATGCCTTTTTTTCTTGCAGTTTTTGATTCTCTGTTAAGTTCAGAAGGCTGTGGGTTGGTAAGAGATATGAGGGAGTATTTCCTGTGAGGGATTGGGCTCCTTGTCAGCCCAAGAAGTGGTCATTTTCAGTCAACAGTGAAGCATCTGTCGGTCAAAGAAAAGGTCTTTAACTAGAACAAGCTCCTAAACTTACAATTCATCCCTGCTGGAATGAAATAGAATAGAGCTGCTTTGTCTGTTGGTTTTGAATCCTTTGTGGAGAGCTGCCAGCAACCGTTAACTTGTGTATTATTGTGCTATCAGACAGGAGAAACATCAGGGAGAATTTACCAGCAGAGTCACAAGCCTTTCATCGCACAGTTATTACAGTGATAAAGTTCAGTGGTAGTTACTCACCTCTCCTAAAACAAATATCACCCACTCAGACAAGAGAGAATGGATTTCTGCAGGGTGGTGCTACATTAGCTCGTGCTGCTGCACTTGGCTCCCAGCTACCACTAAATCCAGGTGCTCAGTGCACTTTGAAGCACTGATTGTCAGAGCACTCCAGTGAGCAAGGAGGGACCATGTTCTACCCTTGGTTCATAGGTTTGAGATGGAGCTGTACGGCTGCTCTGAGGCTGAGCAATGGAAACACACTGACATGAACTTGGGCCACTGGATCTCTGGGTCATTCAATTCAGCCTGGCTGGAGCAGACACCCTGCTACCAACATGATGTGTTTCCTCCCTATAGAAAGCTCAAGGAGAGCGATGGTAAACCTGTGGAGTCAAATCTCTTCCCTATGGGGCTGGGATACAGCTTGCTGCTCAGGGCACTTGATTTAGACATAGCTAGAGAAATTAAAGCTCAGATTCACAAACACTGGAAATCACCTGATTTCCACGTATGTTTATGTGGGTTTTAACTTCTCGTTTGGCTTTAAAACCCGGACTTTATATCATTGCTTAACCAGGTAATTCGCTGAGGTGCTTTGGAGGGGTGCACTTCAACTACTCAACCACATGGCATGCTCGATAGACAGGTGATTGTGTGTCTTATTTGTCTTCTTTATCCTCCAGGAAGACGAGGTTGCTCGTGACAGTCGATTCAATTTCAGTGGCTATGGCATGGGCCACTGCCTCCAAGTCAAAGATGGCACAGCAGTCAAGGCTACGCCACCCAACCCGCCTCCGGCACCACCAAAGGATTCAGATTCCATCAAAAAGAAGTTTGTTGACCGTGCAAAAAGGATTGATACAATATCCCGTGCTGCGTTCCCACTCGCCTTCCTCATTTTCAACATCTTTTACTGGATTACATACAAAATTATACGGCATGAGGACATTCACAAGAAATAGGCAACTCTGGTTCGCCAGGACTTCTCAGCCAAAGTGATCCACATGTAAATAAACAGTGAAATGTCTTTCTGTCATACGGACTAAGGATTTCCTCCCCACTCCCCCAGAACACTGGAGAAAAAATTAGCAAAGAGGAAAATACGTGTAGAAGGAAAAGTGATTCCATGACAAAATATGCTGTGAGACCAGTCAAGAGGCTCCCCCTATGTACTCCTAGTGTGTTCTTCCAGATTCAGCATTGATCAGACATCTATAATTGGGGCCAAATTCTACCCAGCTTTATCACTAAGATATTACCTTTCAGAACAAAAGAGAATCAGAAAACAAACAATGCTCCTAAAACATCCATCAAGAGACTGTGGTGGCTACAGTGCAGTGAGTTGTAAGAGGACCAAACTTTTTCAGGATAATGTTGCCTTTCTATTTGAAACAAGTCTACTGAGCTACATTCCATGACCATGTCTGTAGGTAGTGGTTTCACCAAGGAGTCCTTTTGTGGGTTGTAAATTATTTCTACTGATAGGGGAGAGAGGAAAAAAAAAAAAAGAAAAAAGAAGATTTATACTTTACTATCCTTGTGGGTGTGCATTTTAATATTATCTTGCTTTACTAGAATTGTAATTTTGGGGTTGAACTTGTGTGTCGTGTGATTTATTTGATAGTTGACACTCCAAAACCAGTGAAACTGCCCGGTTTATTTCTGTTGGGAAACAGTGCACTTACTTCATTTTATTTCTGCTGATTTTACATGCAACTTGAGGTGCCAAACTGTATTTTACCTATTGTGCTACCCTGTACCACACTACTTAGTAAGAACTTGTTTCCTCAAAGGTGTAGCTCAGTTTAGCATTGAGTTTCTATTACCGCTCTCATTGTAGCTGCAGTCAATAGCTCTATAGGTAAACACAACTTGTTTACAGACCTCTAATTTATATCTTTACTCAAAGTGGCTATCATTTTAAATATCATTAATTAACCTAAGAATTTTAAAACTGTACTGTGATTTTCAGAACCTGTTACCTTTTGGTGCCGGATCTGCGTTATTCAAATCCTTGCTACATGTTTTAAAGTAGAAAATTTTAAACAAAAAGAAGAAAAAAAAGATGGTATTTTTGCTTACATGGAAGAAGACAACCTGTAACATAGGATGAGTAAAACATTAAAATTTTACACTTGCTGTAAAAGGGTTTATTAAAAAAAGGTATTTGTTCAATTTCAATAAAGCTAAATGTGGTACTAACATTTCTTCACTCTTTTCTTTATTTGCAGCAGCAGCAGCAGCAACAGCAGGGCTGTTCGTGCCACAGCCCAGCTTTTCCACTGCTTTGTCAGCAGAAAGAGAGTGAAAAGCAGCCTTCTCCTGACCTGACTTAGCATGCTGAGTTTTTCTCTCTATCCTGCAGCAAAGGGACTATTGCAGCCCCTGGGAGTACACCAAGGACTGTCAGAAGTGTGTCTAGGATATGATGGAAGCATTTGTAGAACATTTGTATGTGCTGAGCCAGGCCTGGGGGAGGAGGGACACTGCTCTCCTCTCACGGCACCACTGCACAGCAAGAAACACAACCCAGCTTCAGATGTGCTGTGCCTGGCTTGGGGGTATCCTGAGCTTTCTTCTGGCTTTCTTACAGCTTCACCACTCTGGTGAGCTGAAGGACATGCTGAGATGGCCTGTGCCAGGTGCCTCTTGTAGACATGCGAATGACCGATAGTTTAAAAGCAAATTAAAAACTGCATTCAGTTTTCTGCCCTTCCCTTGTAAGGCCCAAATGCACACCCTGTAGCTGCCCAGTACAGACATTTTTTTCCACTCCCCTAATGAGATGTGGTACTGAGACATAGTGAACCTTCAACACCTCTCACTCTGCTTTCACTCCTGGACCAGTTTCTGCTGAGAGGACAGAGGTTCCACAGCCTGTCTGAGCCTGTATTTGTGTGTTTATGTGTCTGTGTCTGTGTTCTCATCACTCTCCACCTGAGTGCCTTTTATTACCAGGCTTTGTTCCCCTCCAGGAGAGGGGAGGTCGTGACAACTCTGATTCCTGAACAATTAATTTATGGCAAAAAGCCAGTCATGCATTTTATCTTCCCATACCCTCCTCAGCTCTGTAGACTCTTCTGTTGCTACACCTCTGATGGAACTGGCAACAGCACCTCCACCTCACTGAGGCTGTGGATGAGATGTGACTGACAGGCCCAGAAAGGAGAACCAGTGAGAACTCAAAACAACTGTCCAAACTATTCTGCTTTGAAAAACAAGCTTTGGTGCAAATTCAAGTCTCATAATATTTGCAATTTTTATAGTATCAGATTTGCTTTTATTCATTTTTAAAGTGGAACAGTATTTGATTGTGGGTAATGCAGTAGAGGAAAACCCCCACGCAATCCTAGTACCATGAACTGTGGCAGGGTGAGGATACCCAGCTGTGGACCATGTTTGTATGGGAAGTTAGGAGCCTTCACTGGTAAGGAAACATTCAGAGCTCGCTTTTACTAACCCCTTGTTCCAAATGAACCCCTTGTTCTTCGAATGAAGGTATAATGCCAGGATTAATGTTAATCCTCAGCGCCCAGATGTGTTGCAGAGATTCTACTGAATGTCAGAGCCTGCTGCTCGTAGCTGCCCCAAATGACTGCAGACCACTGCAATAGGAATGCAAGCCTACTCTCAGCTGATGGATATCTCTATGTCCCTTTCTGTGGTGAAGTTCGTGTGCCTTCAGCATCCACACCACAAATTCAGCTGCAGTCTTTGCAGCTCTTGGCTATTAGCATTTACTAAATAGCTCACCAAAATATCTTGCTGATTGGAACTGAGGTTTGCTGACAGCATCCATGGGAAGATTGCTCTGGAAGATTGCTCTGCTGTTGCCTTCTGTAGAAACTTTGGTCCAGTCATGAGAATAATCTGTGCACAAAATCTGAATAGGTCTCTCTCTCTTTTGAAGACAGAATTTATGGCTAAATGGCAATTAGTCAATTAGTCATGAATATTGAAATTATCTAACTAAATTTTGTAAACAAACAATGTGTGCAAATGGACAAGGCCCACCAAGCAAGGCAATTAGGAATGTCCACATAACAAAGAAAAATTGTCAAGTCCTGGCTAGTGGCCTGTGAACCCTCAAACACAGAGATGGTTTGATTCTGGCCATCTGTTAAAGAACCTTCTCTCAAAGAACACGGCTGGCACCAGAAACTGGTTGAGAAACTGCCTGCAGATAACACATCAAATAACAAGGATAGCTGGACTTACAGAGGAACACAGCTTTCCTAAAGAAATTCTCAGTAAGGTTAACAGAGAAAAAAGACTCAAGAAATGGTCACCTTGCACTCAGGGAAGCAGCAGAATTAAATAGTGAAGCAGTTTCATTTCAAGACACCATTGCAAGAGGAAAAAGAATGGCTTAGAAAATAACTCCCAGACAAATAGCCTTTGTGAAACAGGAGACACAGCAGGATGGAAGGAAAGAGACCTGAGATTAATTCTGAAGAGCTTCCACGCATATTGGAAAGCCTGCATCCTACAATTCTAGCTGGTAAAATAAAATTAAGCCCTAGGGCATTTAAACTACTTGCATTTAGCTGTAAAACAATTATGGTGACTTCTAATTTACCAAGAAAGCTTAAAAAACTTTAAGCACATCTTTAAAGGATGCAACATCAGGTCAAGTCGTTGGCATCCTGCTGTTACAGGCTGGACCTGAGTGGTTCAGTACTCAAGGGGAAATTTTAGCCATCTCTCACCAGATAGATGCTGTCAGGTGCTGTCATAAAGCCTAATTGATAAAAGAGATCTTAAAAAAAACCTTATTACATTAGGAGGAAAGTGAAAAATAAAAAAAAAGTGCAATATGAAATGAGAGATCTCTCTTTGTTACTATTTCCTGGTTTTTTTCTCTCCATCTCTCTTTAGGTGGCAGAGCCATCATTCCTGATCTACAGAATCAAAGGTGGTGTAGCAATAGAGGCTTTTGGAGTATCCAATATCAGATATCAGCAGTTCATAACTGCTGGAGGACAGTTCCAGGAAATGCAATGACTCTGGGGTCAGATTTTTTCATGTGCTACAGAGGTGAGGAGTAAGAGCGACCCTCATCCACAGACACTGAGATTTTGTCGCTTTGATTCCTTTTTTTTCCCAGCATGAGATGTTGAAGGCAATAGGAAAGAGCTGATGGAAAAATAATGTTTGTCTACTGCAGGCTGAACTGCCTGACATTGGTGGCACAGGAGCTGCTGCCCAAACATAAGGCACCAGCCAAAACTTACAGCCTTTTGTAGCTGATGTTACTGAAAATATTGCGGAGAAATCGGAACTAGTCTTTGAGATTACAGGTATGAGCATTTCCTGGGAAGGGCTTTCATCAGGCTGAATGGGTGTCTTTGCCTCAGCAACAGGATTCTGCATCTGAACCTGGAAGTCGCATTTCGTGAACTTATTCAAAAGGTCTGACTCAGTCCAATAGTGGAATTTCTGTATTTAGAAATAAATTTCTAAATACATGAACAAATATATTTAACGTGTGGTTGTAAAAAGTATATGCAGATCTTTCTTATTCATTTAAAACTAGAATGCAGCAAGAAACAAAGAAAAAAAATCTGTACAAAGATGAGCTTTGTATTACACAAAGAAGTATGAAAATAACTTTATTTAATATATCCATTTTCATTATCTATGATGTAGTATCTGTGGAAAATTATCTTCTGCCAGACTTTGAAAGGAATTTATTCTAATGATTTTTGGCATAGAAGTTTGTGTCTTACAATATTTTGGAAAACCAGAAAACCAAAACCAAGGCTGCCTAGAGAAACTTCTGCCTGGGAAAATACTCCAAGAACATGTTTTCTCCATAAATGCCTCTCACAGATTTTACATTAAAAATTAATCTTCTCAAGTTTAACAGGAAGATAAAAAGAAGACATTTTTGCCATTTGAAGATACCTTTCCTAATTTTCCAAGGTAATTGTGAAATATCATCACATTTAGGGCTTAGCTGCAGAACAAGAGAAGCTTCACCAGTTCCAGACAAATTCATCCATCCAATTTACTTCCAAATCCAATGCAGTGCTTCGTGAAAGCAGAAGGAAAAAAAAAATAATTCTTCAATAGCTTCTAGATCAGTTCCTAATGAAGGATCGGCTTCCAACACTAAGCACTAGAAATAATGTGAGAGGGAAAATATTCAGAGTGGATTAGCTGTCTTCCTCTCAGGAGGAATAGAAACTTGAGTCAAAATAAGCATCTCAGATAATAATTAGGAAAACTGACTCTGTGAAATACATACACTCAGTTCTTTAAGTTGCCACTGAAATGAACATGCTAAATAATTATCTTTGCTATAGAGAAATGCTGTGAGGCAATATTAGGAAGAAAGTAGTGAATGCCAGGGATCCTGGTAGCATTTTACTTGTGCTAAAATGGGATTTTACTGGGACAAATTATATAATATCCTGTCTAGTCATCTGAACAGCTATACAACTGATTCAAAACCAGCTCCTTCAGACTATCACAAGGCTTGAATCTGATGTCCAGCAGAGTGGGTTCCTGTTGTGGAGATGGTGGACAGTGGGTGCCATGCCAGGAAGATGGCAGCTGGATGCATCCCTCCTCTTTTCATAGGAAAAAACGGCAAGATCCCTGAGAGTGCACACGGGGAGTGTATTCCACAGCAGTGCTTAATGAAAATGCTTTAGACAGAGCAGTGGAAGGACTCACAGATTTCCACCTTACCTTTTCATTGGCATGAATCCATTTTCCCCAAGGTGATGAAGAGTGCTACCCTTGACATCACAGGGTCAGGCCTGTGGCTGGACATGTTTGGAAATCCCATATATATCATCTGGCTTCTGGAGAATACCTTCTCTGTTTTCCTTTAATACAAAAAGGGAAAAGAGCTACGCCAATGTACAAAACAGAAAGTAAATCCAATGCATTATTGGTGTTTGCAGCAGTGCTAAAGACCCTTGTGTGAAGATGTGTCCTCGCAGTAGCCAGGACATTGCCTGTTTTTCCCTGACCCAGAAGAATGCAGTGAGGGATCTGAGGAGCACGAGGGCTGGTGCAAGAAGAAAGGAAGCTCAAGGGTGCAGGCAATGGGGAGGTGTGGGAATGAGACGCTCAACACAGACACCTTCTTGGGCTGCTCTGCAAGCCTGGCCTGAGGAGGGAGCCTACTGTGCCCAACAGTGTCCCCTGGGTGGGACCAGCCAAGGGAAACAAGGAAAGGGGACTCCCAGGGATGGGAAGTGGCCCCGTAACAGCCAAGAGCAGACTCCCAGATCAGACTAACAGGAAGGAGGAGAGCTCATCAAAGATGAGTCAAGTGTAAAGTATGTATTTACAGAATATCTTCTGTCTCATCTGCTGGGTGCAACCCCATTATAAAAATCCAAATTCTACAGCAGAAGACTTGATTGGGCACCATGTTCTAAACAGGAAGAAATTGTAATGTTGCATGTGGAACCAGAGAGTCTTTAGAAGGATTTTCCAGTGAGAAAATGAGAGCACTAATCACTTAATTCCCAGTGGAGACGCTACCTCCTCCTCTCTCTGCATTGTCAGGCAGGGATGTTATGAAAAGGCATGAGAGTGTGGCAGTGAAGAAGCTGCCAATGTGTGGTTAAAGTTTTCCTCTAAGCCATTGAATGGAGTTCAAAGGGGACTCGTGTATGCCTGCATTTGGGGGAGACCAAGGGGAACAGCATGGACAAATGTCTATGATGAGCTAATTAACCTTTAGAAAAGGAGAGTGAGTGCATTTTTCCTGTAATAAGCTAATGAACTCTATCCTCCAGGAGAGATGAGGGACATAATCAATGAGGCTCCTAACAGGGGTTTGCCAAAGATGCTCTTCAGAGGAGAGGTGAAGAGCGGGGCTGTTACTGAGTCATTAGCTTAAAAAACAAGAGCTGAAAGAGCTGCCTGCCACAGGAAAATTGGGTTCCTCTTCCATATGTATTACATTACATAAAATAGGGCTCTGAAAGTATGTTTTCTGCTTGGAGGAATGTCACAATTTTCCACTAATCCATGAAAGAGGCAAAGCTAAAAAAGAAAAAGTATCTTTTTCTTGACAACTTTTCATTATAGCTCCTAGTAGCTCAAGTCAAAACCAAGAGAAACTTTTATGGTGACCTTGGATCTAAGCCAAGCTGTTACAGGTTGATGGTGCACGTTTCAATATGGACAGAGTCTCAGCCTACATCTTAGCTGTCTGCTGTTATGGCACGTTTGCTTCTCACTTTGGAGCCTGGTGACTTTGTTTTCTTGAATTACCACAATGAGAGGGTTCATCACTGACCCTTCTGCTGTTGCAAGTGCAAGTAAGTGCAAGTAAGTGTAGCACAGAATGAATTTGCTAGAGAACATTTAGAATTTCAATGAAATTTTCCTCTCATCAGATTCTGTGTGTATAATAGTCTTTCAAAGGCCTTTTCAAAAGGAACCTGGCAGAGGCTAAAGAGCATTTTAATGTTTCCTTTGATTTATTAACACTAGCTCAGTTTTTAATTTGCAGAAAAGAAGTTCTCCATTAATACCCACAGTAACATTTCACATTAAACATCCTAAATGTGACCTAATCTATTTTTAAAGGAACTAATTCCCATGCATTTGTTAACTTATTCCAGGCATCACCAAGGCTCAAAACATGAGACCTGCTCCTGACATGCAGAAAAATTTCTTTGAACAACTGCCCTGTTATTCTATCCGTAGTTTTCTGTAATAATATCAGTGGGCAGGACTTGTTTTATGGCACTAAGGAAACAAAGGAGGATATTTTAGCATAAAGGAAATTTGCATATTTGCTGCTATAATAGCAGAGAGAATTTCACAGGAAACTGATAGTTTCTCCAAATTGAAAAGCTTGCATTGTTTTTGTGCACACACACATACAGACACAGACACGCACAGCCCTTTCACTTTGCTTCTCTTAGTCTTATTACAGTATTTCTTTCACTGATGTCCCTGAAAATTTCATCTGCTACACAGTGCTAGCTAGTGTTGTAGCACAGATAAATATCTACCCTCTTTTTCTCTGACCTAGATGTGGAAAAGGTCCAAAAGTTATCTTTAGCCTGATTAATCTAAGTCTGATCTGCTAATATGCTGCCATGGATTAAATATATACATGTCATCTGAAATAGCTGAGGCACAGCTCAGGCATCCTGTAAATGGCAGCACTGGGATGGATGTACCTGCAGTGGGTTTTGCTAAGCAGGCACTCTGCCCGGTGCTCTCTGATAAGGTTTCTGGGTCACATCTGAAAACTTCAGCAGAAAATGTGATTGTGGTTACTACTGATGGACGTCTTTTCTGCAACTTAAAATTCAAGCTGATCTTAATAAATCACAAGGGAAACGTGTACTAAAAATGGAGGACTCTTTAACCTCTCCCTCTGCGTGGTGCTGGCACAAGAGCCACAACAACGCAGAAGGACACCAGAAGCCCCTTTTGCAGCTGGGGAGGGTCTGCATGGCACTGGTGCCTGGGGAAGCAGCCCAACCTCCCAGACAACCCACAGGGCATAGCGGGGCTGCCTTGCAGCAATAGACAGGTCAGGGGACATCCAGACTACACTATCAGCAATGTTCATCCTTGGGGCAGCCCAAGAAGAGGCTACTTTACAAGTGGTTTATTCTGCTGACCACAGCTTGATCAAATTGTCTTTTCAAGGTTGCCCAAGCCCTAATGTTCACACTTCTGTTTTCCAGCTGGGGTTATGTGAACTCATGGTTACACACTGGTGGCTTTTGCAACTGCCTCAAGCGCATCTCACCTCTGGCCACTGCCTGGGGGGTTTTCTAGCTGCCCTCCCATTTTCACTAGCTATTCTCCCTTCAGGCTGGACAGAAGAAGTGAGCCAGGTCCTCTGCCAAACAAGAAACATGGAGAAAAATCCTACCTGCCAACACCAAACCACCCAGAGAGCTGCTCCCCAGCTCAGCCACACAGGCTTGAGAGGTTCCCTATGAGCTGATGGAAGGGCACGAGGGTGCAGCATTGTGTGTGCAAAAAAAAAAAAAGTGTAACTGGAAAGCAAAGGGGAGCAGGTTTAGGAGACACCTCAATAAAGACCAGAGACTTGCAGGAAGTGCTAACAGCAAAAGGAGAACTGAAAACAGAGAGAAAGAGTCCTCTTGCTCATTTCAGTGCTTATACGAGTAAGACAAGCAAATCTCCACCAAGGATATTGTCACCAATTGCTGTTTTTAATGAAAATTGCCTGGCAGATCCCCAGTACCAGCTACTCACTCAGAGGGGCTTTTCTATTATTAGGACAGTCAGCTGGGAGAATGGCCAAGGTTTATATTACCTCCATTATCAGCTATCTTTAATGGGTACTGGAGAGCATCTATGATTTTTGGAAGTATAACTGCATCCTTTGGACACTACTCCAATGTTCCTCTGTTTCAAGAAAGTCAGCACTGGCCCCTCAAAAGAAAAATTAAAATTCTAGGCTGAAATAATTAAAAATCAGGGTGTGAATGACCTTAAGAGACTGTAAAATCTACTTTGTCTTCAAAGGGACTGGCTGAACATGGAATACTGGATGTTTGTCCCCTGGAACCTCCTCTTAGTTCTGCCTGCCCTGTCTCACAGCAAACTTTTTGTCATGCACAGAATTTTCTTATTTATATATCCCTCTGAGAAAAAAAATCAGTTTCTCCCCACAAAAACTTGCAGCATCTTTACTAACTTTTCCTGTTTCATGGGGGCTTACAAAAGTAATTGGTAAATTCTAAAACAACAAAATCCTTCAGCAGAGAAACAGTTTTCTACAGAAAGCACCATTCAGCTTTTTGGTGTTGAATATACAGGTGTTTATCCAAGCTATAGAGCATACTTGTTTGAAGAGTTCCTGAAACCCCATTGTTCCTGCTAATTCGTGTAGAACTGTTATTTTCTAAACTACTGCATCTCTGTTCCAGAGTAGTGGCCTCCTGGGAGATTTTTTTTTTCTCTTTTTTAATTATATGTTTCCAATTATGATCACTGGGCTTCAAGGACAAAGGATTTTTTTATTATTATGCTTTTCATGCATCATTGGAGCACCTAAAGAGCTTCCAATGGATTCAGAAAATCAGGCTGCCTGCAGTGAATGAATTCTTCAAAAACAGTGATATTATTAGCTCTTCTGTGTCATTGAACAGACATCCTAAATGCTAAAACCAGAAATTTCATTAAAGATTAAAGAAATATCATTTCACGTTTCACCTGCTCCATTAATATCAAATATGAATTCTATCTTTCATGACACAACTGAAGTGCAGTGTAAGATTTCAGATATACCATTATTTAATCTCTTTCGGAGAAAGAAAAAAAATGTTCAAAATCCTTGAAGAGCTGTGTCTGAGAAAGACAATATGCTTTGTCTGACCATTTTAAGTCACTAAAGAATATCTCGGCCTTGTGATTTTTCAATAGCTCCTGTTCTTCATGCACCACTTGAAATATGTTAATGGAGACATAACTTTCAGGAAATGCCAAGCACTTATTCTCTGAGCGTAACGCTTCCAAAGACTTCTCTGTTGGAATACCCAAGAAGTGAGGCACTCAAAATCATTAAGTGCTTTTGGAAATCTCAGTCTTGAATATTATGGTCAAACTACTTTTACCTGGAGTTTTTCCTGGTCACTTACTTGCAGCCCCATCTTTTTCTTTCTTCTCCCAAAGCGTAGTTTCTGAGCAGACTCCTGGCCTTCTCACCAGAGGCCAAAACCCCTGGGGACGTGGTGAGTTGTATTTTACATCTCTGCAGTAAGAGGACTGTAGAAGTTGCCTTAACAGGAAAAAGAAAAACTGGAAAAGATGCCCGTCAGACATTTTTCTAAGAGCAGCATCCTAGCAAAAAGTCAAGTTCAGAAGGTCATTCCATCATGTTAACATTCCCTGTGTACCTTATAGCAGAAGACTGAAAAAGGACACCAATATCTTCCCAGAAAACACATCCCCATTGTTTCTGAATCATTTTTAACAGAAGCTGTCAGAAGACTATCAATATTCAAAAGAGTAACTCTCCCACATGCAGAGTGTAGATCTCAGTTTTGTCCCCTTCCTGTTACTATGCATATAACTGTTTGTCACATCAGTTCCATTGTCCTCTAGCAGGAGCCATCGGGTGCTCTACCATGATTCTCCATGTCACCATTTTTTGCACTTTCCCTGTGTTTTGGACCCCTGCTTTTTCCAGTGGCACATCCTGGTGTCAGCATAGGGCAGGCCATGGGGCTTTGCACAGGAGAGAGGATGAGCCTCCCCTGGGGAAAAAGGAAACCTCCTGGCAGCACCATCTTGCTTTTGAAATGACTGAGGTTTCCACAGGAACTCTCTGGAAAACAACACAGCCAGGGTTCCTCAGCCAGCCTTTGCCTGCAGATGTCCTTATCCTGGCCATGGTAGAACTGTACAGCTTTCCAGTCCACGTGCCTGTGCAAGATGTTGAGCCTCTATTTTAAGGAAAGAACAGCACTAATAAATAAAATGGAAAAAAGAGTAAAAATGTCTGTTTTTGTGAAGCTACAGCCTCTGGGCAGCTTTACAGAGACTGAGTCTCTGGAGTGCCAGGAGCGGCTTTTAATCTCCACTGTGCTTTGCGGAAGTGGTTGCCAGCCCATGGCTATGTAGGACCTGACAGGTCTTCTCCTGCTCCTCTTTACTACCCTGGCCTGTGAGCACATGTCAGATACCACCAACATCCCCCGCTTTTGCTTCAGCCCTCCACGGGCCAGGGTAGAGCTGAGCTCATGGGGGCTACCCCTTATTTTAGTTTTGGCTTTCCTTCACAAGGTGGGTGCACAGACAGCTTGGCCACAGGCAATCCGCCCTGCCCACTCCCCCCTCCCCGAGCCTGTGCAGCCCCCAGGGGCAGGGGCCAGGTGTCCCTAAGTGCTCCCAGCTGCCTGGGCCACATGGCTTGCCGTTGCCGGGGCAGTTCAGGCAGCACTGCCAAACCCGCAGTGACAGGTTATTGGGCTCCTACAAACGTTAATGTGATGTTTACTGCTCACGCTGAAGTGCCACATGGGCTGCAAGCTGTTTTCTCTTGGCTGAGAGCTCGGAGGGAGACAACCCCAGCTGCCTGGTGAGCAGGGACTTCTTCCCCAGCTGCCGACCAAGCAGGGCAAGAACACATTTGCTTTTCGTTTGTAGAAAACTCCTGGCGGAGATGCATCAACTTTATCTCAGCTTCTCACAGAAATCTCTTTCCTGTGGGTACTACATGAGGCAAAGATTTACAGAGGAAAAGACTCTCAAATGTACAGCCTTGAACAAAACCCAACCAGATCCCAGCTCCCTGATGCTGCAAGGAGCACAGGGATTTTCCCATGATTGATTTTCCCAGTTGATCCTGAGCAGATACAAGCATTCCTGCAGCAGCAAATGACTTCCACAACATTTGCTCGCAGTTGAATTCTCCTGGTTGACCTTCAAATCCCTTTACAAAGATTCCTGGTTCTCTCACTGCCCTGCTAAAAAGATTGCTGGGATTGGCAAAGGTCTGGTGAGCTGAGCAGACAGAGGAGAGCTAGTGCAGCTGAGCTCCTTGATGGTCCCAACTTACTTCTCAGCCCACTAATTGCTCAGCAGTGCAAACAAGTGGAAAACAAACAGCTCCTATTAGAGGAGAGCTGTGAGCAAACCTAAATTATTTGGGAAGGAGAATCCTTTCAGAGCCGCCTGTTTTCCTGACAGAAAGCAAGCTGAAGAATTGTAATGGAAGGAAAGCTTCATACTGTGGTTTCTACACTGAGGCTGCCATCATTCAAAAACATGAATTCAAGGTTATCCAGAAATTGTTTCACGATCCCTCAAATAATCTTTTAAATCCTCCTACAAACCTAATATTATCCTTCAAGAATCTATCAGTAAAAGATTTCTTTTTTTATCAGCACTGAAATCTGTTAGAACTAATAAATTTAACCTTCAGTAGTACTATGGCAGTCACTAAAGTAACCTGAATTCATATTTTGGTAGTCTGAAAAGGTCACATTAAAATTTTGGTTTAAAACTTTTTAACCTGCTGGTCTGTCAAGATTGAGTCATAGGAAACGTTATGGATGGGAGTAACCTGATCAAAACACCCCTCCCAAGGACCTGATTGATTCCCAGGTGTATATAGTCTCAGGGGGTTGTCTCCTTCTTGGGCAACATGCAGGATCCATTTGAATAATCCCAGTTTAAACTGCAATCCCTATTTAGGGCCTCTTCTCATATCAGGGCCTGGGACTCTGTCCTTCTGTACTTCAAAGGTTTGGGGATGGCAGAGATGCTTCCAGGAATGTCTCTTTCCCTGAGAGCCTCCTGAGAAGACTTCCCTGCTCTGCTGTGGCAGTTAATGTTGGGGTATAAAGGAAAAGTAAAACTGCCTCTGAGGGTAATAAATAGGTAGTCAGGAAGGTAAAATCTATGTATAAGGCATTCATGCATAGACATGCATTTCAGGCTGATACCTAATTGACCTCCTTTTAATTCAAAAAGCATCACCCTCATCAGTATTTCAGTGAGATACCATGTTGGAGAGAACCCAGAAACTCCTTGATGCTTGCTGTCCTTAGGAGAATGGCTAGAAGGACAAACAGGCGCTCTGAAGTGCTGTTGGACTTCTTCTTTGGAGCCACTATCAAAGGACACATTTTCATAATTGATCTACGAGACTGAATTCTTTCCCTTACCACTTGAATCCATATAACCCTCTGTAGATCTGGCCAAATTCAACTTTTGTAATTACATTCTCCAAAGCAGAGTAAGCTTAAATCAATAATTAAACAAAAATTAGTTAGCACTTTTGATTTACTTTGCAATTTTCAGTGTAGACTTACTGAAAGCTGACATAGTTTATGGACATCTCCTTCAAGCATGTACAGTCTAAACTATAATTTAAATGAACTGGAAAAAAAGATTACTTCTGTGAGTTGAGTCAGTATGTCCTGAATTGGAATACTGCATTAAGCAGGGGAAGTAAAATTGGATAGAGCAATTACACATCCTAGAGTACAAGGTGACAGCTGTGTTCTCCAAACCTCAACATTTGCAGCTTCATGAGTGCTGAAGGGTGGAACAGGTCTGGGTAACTCAGTGGTCTGCCTTTATTTTCTGAAAAGAAAAAACACCCTCACTTTACCCTGTGGTCTAAGTCTGGGCTGCTCTGAGGGACTTTATTTAGAAATCTAATACGTGTTTTCTCTCCAGAGAAATATTGAGTTTTCATGGGTTAGGATGCTTTTCTCTTCACAAATGAATATTTTTCTTTTTCCTTTTATTTTTTTTTCTTCACATTCAGAGCAAGTTACTTCATAGTTGTTGGCTCCAATGAGCTTGATAAAGCAATGGCATAGATTACTCAAATTTTTCACACACTTTTATCTTACTGAAAAAGAGCACTTAGCCATGCCTGAAGAAACTAAATCACAGCTTATCTAACTGATTATCAGTATTCACATTTGTTTTGTTATAATCATAGTCAGCGACAGTTAAATGGCATATGGCCCTCTTAAATTAGGCTGCTTCTTACCTGTAGTAAAAATCCGAGGTACGCGGTGTAGTGCACATACGAGCTAGTTTTAATGTAATAGACAGGTATGATAACAATGCACTAAAACCCGTGCTCTGGTAACTTCAAGCTGTCTGAGTCATCTGAGAGCCTGGCTGCCTGGAGAACAGCACGGAGAGGTTATTGTTGCTGTATCTGCACTGCTATTGTTACCGTGATTGAGCTTGTACCAGTATTGAATTGCTTGAACTTGCCACTGTTACTGAATTAGTGAGGTTAAGCCTGCTTGGATATGCCAGCATACAGAGCAATCACAGCTGTGGCTGCAATTTAGACACAAACTTTGTGGGTTCAGGGGTAGTAATCTGTGATGATTTTTCCTCTGAATGATTTGCACTTTGATGCCTTCTTGGTCTGGTTGTGACTGCCCTTCTAGACTCATCACTCTGGGCCAGTCCGGGTCCCAGGCTCTGCATGCTAAGGGATTTCTACTCTTCATTTCTGTCCTTTTACCAGGCAGCAACCAAATTTCACAAAAGCCCAGTGTTAAATGATGACTGTGAAGTCCACCTGCCACAGAGGGTGCCTGCATGCATAAAGACAGGAGGGAGACACCCTGATGAGTGTCCACTGGACAGAAATCTGCAGGTGGGAGCCGATTTCTTTGAAGAGGCTGTTGGGCTCAGTACACCCCTGTCCCGCTGAACAAGAGTAATGTTATTTGAGAGAACAGAACCAGAGGGTGAGAAAAGAGGTGGCTGGAGGTATCTGAAAGCTGCCAGGGGTGTGAACTGGAGAGTATGAAGAAATCCTCACTAGCATGTACACCCTATGAGCTAGGATAGCAGCCACAGGGCAGACTTCAGCCCACATCTTGGAGCAGTCTCCAAGTCCTGCTCTTGTATTTAGATTTCAGCTTAGAAGGTGATTTTTAAAATATATTTAAAAGAAAATAATTGGAAACTGTTGTATAACATGCATTTTGGATTGCAGAGATAACCTAATTGCTGATATTTTCTAACTTCAGAGTGATTGAATTATCACTCTTAAAACACTCTCTTAATATAGTTAGTGAATGTAATTAGATCACAGAGGCTGGCTTGAAACATCATCACAACTGCATCACGAGTGGAGATGTTCAGCTTAACAGCCCCTCATTTCATATCTCTCTGTGCATCAGCCCGGCGTGCTTTAATTCAGATTCCCCCCACAATACCCAATGCTGATCCAATCACTTTTCTGAGAGGTAGCTCTGACATTCTGACAGCAAAAGCAGCAATGTTAATATCTTATCATTGTCAACAACAGGGAAATGTCACAAGAAAGAGATGAAGGTTGCAAGACAAAATGCAGTTGGGGGAAGAAGAGAGGTAGAAACAAGATTCCTTTTGGTGTCATTCATTGTGTGCTGTACTTGGCTAAGCAGGTGGGACAAGGAAAGGAATTTAAGAAAGCCTGGAGTCAAAACATCTAGAAGACAGGAGTGGAACGAGAACCACAAGTGAGAACTACCTTCTCCCAACAAGACACATTTGAGCTTGACATGCATGAAGCAATCGAGGCTAAGGTGTTCCCATGGCTGATTGGCTCTGTTGCTGCATCTGCGAAAACTGAGGTGAATATTTTTGGCAAGCACCATCTGTGATGAAGACACTTGTCACTAGCAGCTGGATGCATTACATGTAGGACATAGAATAACCAGGGGCTGAGCAGGTACCAATCCCAGTACTAGCAGACTCCCAATCACTTCCATGCCAATAGAGTACTAGTTCCTTTGCAGAGGATGCTTAAATAAGGTGTTACATCTCACACACCTCTGCAACCTGTATATAAGCAAGTAGATAAGTGATTTTGCAGGATCTGAGTCGCGCTAGAAGAAACTTCCCTAGCTCATCTACTTGATCCTTTTTATGTGGTAGCTTGGTGTCCTAAGAAAACAATATTTAAGAATCACAGCTTTTCAGCTCCCTGGCTAAGTGCAAACAAATGTGGTGGTAAGGTCCATGTTTAAAATACTGTAAAAGATATCAAAAAACTAAGATCTCATGGGAAAAAATTAATCCCTTCATCTCCCTGATGAAGAGTTAGGCAGATTTCAGGTATAACACATACCTGTAACAATTGCTTGCCGCACAACTGGCATGTATCTTGCCCTCAGACTGAGTTGTCACAAAGGACAGACAAGGAAACTGAAATTACTGTAAAGCAGGGAAGGTTTACGAGTATAAGGCTTTATCTCTCCTCACCAGTAGAATAACTGATTTTTCCTTTCACAGACTACTGAAGGGTCCTACCAATGGCACCCCTTGAAGATGAAATAATGAATAAAGAGTCCACCTCAATGCCTGTTCAGCAAAGAGGCAATCACTCTAAGTAAGCCTGTGTTGTTCTCCCTAAGCCTTTGACCACCTGCAGTGCCAGGTAAAGAGGCAGTCGGTACTGATTGCCTCTTGGATTTAAGACTTTGACAGAAAATTAAAGGGTTCCTGGAGAGGGCTGTGAATAGCTCACTAGTGCAGGCAGTAGCTCTACTGCATGGACAAGAAGGACATGTGATATCACAGATCAGTTTTTCTCTGGTACCAACAAGGGAGCTGCTTTTAAACAGACAAATCCAATGCTTTAGGCATTCACAAGTCTTCTTCTTCCCAGATGAACTAGACCAAGATGGAGAAAACACAAAGAAGTAAAGTGAAGAAGAGTAACATGAGGGAGACTGACATCACATGGAGATGTTGCATTACCTTCAAACCATGCATTATTTACCCAAGGTGTTTATAGTTAATGTTTTATTTCAAAGAAAGGGAAACAATTTCAGGAATGAGAGTACTCAGCTGGTTCCTGTAAACAGCCTTAAGTCTACTCTGCAGTGACACCTTGAGGGGAAAAAATTAAAAATAAATAACCAGAATGTGCATTTCAAATCAATGCTAAAGAAACAATAAGCACAAGACTATCTGGATGGACAGCTGTCTGGTCTCCTGGAGCAGCTCATGACAGTGTGGGGCTTTATGGCACCACTCCTCACAAACAGCTTTCTGTTAAGCTGTACAACCTCTCAACTTCTCCTGTACACATCCCATATTTCTACAGTCTCATTTGCCTTTCCCTTTTCCCTCTACTCCAGAGGAGAAGTATCTCATGATTTTCAGAAAGTGTTTTGGATCAGGATTTGGTTTCGACATTATCTCTGCAACTAAAAATGATCTTAAAGAAAAAAACTTTTGTTTTCAGAAGAAGCCATCTCTTACTCCTTGTGTCATAGAATAAATTGCTTAGCCTCCTGGAGAGCAATGGAAGCCCCAGGGGGACCTGGAGGTGGCACACCTGTGGGAGCCTGGTCTGGCCTGGCAGATTTGGTTGTGGGGTCAGCCTGGTGGTTGCACCCATAGCAGGGCTAATTTGCTCTGGCCCCTCTCCTGCTCACCAGCCTTTTCTTCTTGTTGCACACTCAAGACTGGTCATAAATACAAGCCCTTACAGAAGATTTCTGTAGGCATGACCCAAGAATGCCATCAGAAACGTGCTGGAAATGGCCCCCGCTTAGGGCTGTGTGGCCTCACCTCTGCTGACTGCAGAGGCAAAACTTTGGGGAAACGTCCCCTGTTTTACAAAACTACAGTGACCAGCCATCTCCAGTGTCTGAGGGATTGTGTCTTATGAGGAAGAGCAGCTGCAAATGATCACTGCTCCTTCCAAAGGGCATTCATATGGAAATGAATACTGTTATAAGACTTCCATATGTATGAGCTGCGCCTCTGTGCTGTGTGGTCAAATAGCAGGTCAGCACTCAAAATGCTTTATGACACCTCCAGCGGGGCTTCAGTCCAGTGAAGTTCAACAAGGGCAAGTGCAGGGTTCTGCACCTGAGGAGGAATAACCCCAGGCATCAGCACAGGCTGGGGGCCAACCTGCTGGAAAGCAGCTCTGGAGAGAAGGACCTGGGAGTCTTGGTGGACGACAAGCTGTCCATGAGCCAGCAGGGTGTCCTTGTGGCCAAGAAACGCAGTGGAATTCTGGGGTGCATCAGGAAGAGCATGTGCAGCAGGTTGTAGGAGCTGACCCTGCCCCTCTTCTCAGCCCTGGCGAGAATCACCTGGAGTGCTGTGTCCAGTTCCGGGCTCCTCAGTACAGACACAGAACTCCTGGATTGGGTTCAGGGGAGGGCAACAAAGATAATTAAAGGGCTGGAGTATCTCTCTTTCAAGGATAGGCTGAGGCAGCTGAGCCTGTTCAGACCCTACAAGAGATGACTGAGAGGGGACTTTGGTGGTGTTGAGCAATAGGACAAGAGGCAGTGGGCAAAAACTGATGCACAGGAAGTTCCACCTGAACATCAGCAAGAACTTTTTAATGTGCAGGTGACCAAGCACTGGAACAGGTTGCCCAGAGAGGGTGCAGAGTCTCCCTCACTGGAGATATTCAAGAACCTTCTAGATGCAATCCTCTGCCATGTGCTCTGGGATGACCCTGCTTGAGCAGGGAGGAGCCACTCTGGTCCCTTCCAAGCTGACCCATTCGTGATTCTGTTTCAGAGACCAGGTGACATGGTCGGGTTTGTGTAGCTTGTAGGCTTCATGTTTTGTGAGTAAACACTGTCAGTTTGAGTTTGACTTGGGGGAATCGGAGGGGGAGTGCTTTTTTAATGCTGCTGCCATGTACAAAGCAAGAGATAACACTGTATGCTTTTGCTAGGGAGATAAAGGGCACAGGCACAAAAAATTTGTACATTGGTTGTTACGTGCTCTGGCATACTAATATGAATTAATTTTAATTTCTAATCAGTATGTTTAATTTGTAAAGCCTTAGAAAATGCAATTGATGTCATTTGGGAAGGGCACATACTAAGAAAATGAGAGGTTTTGAGTACAAAATTCATTTTAACCCTGCCTATGAGCTGCTCCTAACCTTCATAATTAAACTATCTCAAATGTCAAAAAATATCTTAAAATACAACTAAAGTGAAGGTTTGTAAGTTCAGTCAAATAACATAGTCAGTACACTGTTTACTGCTGCATATATGAAATTCTACAAATTAAATTATATTCAAGACAGATGGTGTTACCACAGCAGTCATATGTGTCCTGTATGTGCTGACACTGGGGAAACAGGAAATATTTTTTCTAGTCATTGCAAGATTAGTCTCAATTACCTTGAAATGAAGCTACCAACAATATCATCAACAACAAAAATGGCAATCTCTTTTTAGTTTGCCCTCACAAACCACAGCAAGTGGCTCTGTAAGGAGTTAGTCAATAATAATAGACCATTATGGGATTTAGCAGGTCAACGTGTTGCTGACAGCTCTCTCTAGGAAATCTTCCAGGTGTGGAACAAGAACATCAGGCACTGTTCCTGCCTTTCCCATGCCAGTATCCTTCACTAGAGAGCAAATCGGGCCCAGGAGAAAATGAAAGTAGGGTATTTGATCTCACCCCAAAATACCCATCCCTTGGCACCAGTAACGCACAAGCTCCATCAGAGGCATCTCACGTAGAGCCAGGTTTATTAGGTGTGAACATGACTGTGTTGTTTCTAGGAGTGCCTTTGGAAACAGGTATGCCATTCCAGCTTGGTGAGACGCCTGGACCAAACCTTCCAAACCCAAGCTCTCCAAACAGAAAGCCAGCCAGGGGCTGCTGGCACCAGGTCCCTTACAGCTGGGCAAAGCACCACAAGGACAGCTCACCCACATCCAGCCTGTCTGGCAGGCAACAGGTTTATTAAACCTGGGCAGATGTGTATACTTGGATGGAAATTAGTGGTACAAAACTTGGTGTAGGATATGATGAAGGGGGAGGTAATATTTCTTTATAAACATCTGTGAGAAAGTCGATGTTACCTGTCCACTGCCATTCCCTTACACACTTTATTCATCCCTTCTCTCATGCCACATGTGTACAAGCAACAAGATGTCTGACTTGGACCACTTGTGTATGACACCAAGGACAAAGAACACAAGCTGGCAAGTCTTCCATTTGTCCCTGGAGTTCTTCTTGAGAGCCACAAAAAATCTCATTTTGGACAGATCTCATATCTGTTAGGAGCTACCATCACTCATAGGACAGTCTCTAGTATGGGCATTGTTAATTTCAGGTCTTTATTCCTTAGGCCAGGATGCTGCTCATTGCTTCCTTTTTCTTGTTTGGAAAATTTTCCTTGTGGCCTAATGGGAAAAAGCGCATACGCAATGTTATATGGGATCTGTTGTCATGTTGATGCCACTCTCGTGTTATTAGCATGCAGGGTCTGCTGGGGAGTCGGCTGGGCTGGGGTCTTTCATAGTGCAGGACTTGTGGGCTTGGTATAACCACCCTTGTCTCCATTTTACTTCTGGAAAGGGTGTGTTTTGAGGAGAGTATCTATGCATTTAACCCTCTGTTCTGCCAGTTCTTCTGGTGCTCGATCACACTCTGTTCCTGCCAATCTTCATGTTTCTATTACAGATCTCCTCACCCTTTGGGCTCTCCCGGGCTCCAGGCAGACTCCCTACTCAAGATGAGGAACAATGCAAGCACAGAGGTGCAGCTGTATACCCGGCTCCCATTCTGCCTAAATGATCCAGGAAACACTATCCACTGGCAATGGCAGTGGGTGATCCGCCCCAGTCTGTGCAAGATCTTTGACAGCTGATGTGGAGAGGCACTTTGTATTGAAAAAATTTGAAGGTGCTCACAGGTATTTAGAGCTATGCTGAGCCTTAGTAATGGAGATCTCTGCAGAGCAGCCTCCTTGTTCCCTCTAAATGGCGCAGCCCCCATGGCTGAGCAGAGACAGCTGGGCTGTTTCCCAAGCAGCTCCCTCACTGCTGGAAGCAGCTGGCTCTGAGAACCTCACTTCTATGCCTGACCCTGCAAACCCACGTGGCCAAATGCACGTGACCATGGTGGGCCCTTTCTGTTCGTTTGTATGGCTTGCCTGGGGTCAGCTCTCAGTCACTCACCTGGGCTAAGTGCCAGTGAAACTCTTCACCTTGAGAAAGGGGGTTGAATGGTAGCCAGAACATGTTATGGTTTAGTTTGGTTTGAAGAAAGGAAAGATATGTTTCTTTATCACCCTATATTTCTATCCAATTGGCTTCTCTGCACCACATGGTTCCCTGTAAGCACCATAAAGCTTTAACATCTGTGGTGCCTTCAGCACTGCAACAAATCCCTACAAACTGAAAATTGTCATTGTACAACTCAGATCTGTATTATTGGGTCAATGGAGCTCCAGCCTTCAGAAACTATCATTTACAGTTTCCTTTTGAGTAAATACTACTGGGTAGGTGTTTTAAAAAAGGGTGAAAATAGCTTTGAATTGAACAAATTGCAACAAATAGTGGCTAGTTGTATGTATGCCAGTCTGTGCCACAGGGAAGGTAGATATTACAAATGCTCTGGGATTCCACTTCATCCTCTTATAGTAGCTTTTTCTCCACCACTGCATCCTTTCCACTAATGGTGTTAAATAATGCATATGTAATTTTGGTGTTTTATGCTGTGTTTTGCTTCTAACACTGGACTAAGACTGTGTTTCCCTCCCTACCCCGAAATTCAGTTGTGGATATAGAAATTCTACCATTTGTTGCTGCAGCATGTGAAGAATTAGAAAATATTGGTTGGAGCACACACCACTTTTTCATCGGCCTCTCTTGACTGAATCAGATGGTCCAACACTGTCATGCCATCTGTAGTAAGCCCTGCAGGTGGATGTGCCATGCCAAGAGATTTTGTTTGACAGCCTTTATTCATCACATGGTTTTGCAGGCAGCTCATTACAGAATGATGAACCTGCCTGTTTCTGGTTAATTATCAACTTCACAGTCCGTTGGGTGAGATCAGCTCTCTTACAAGTGACTACTGATTCCTGTAAAAAGGATTTTTTTGTCTTTTTACTGCATCATTTAACAGTAACCCAGCATTTCAGAAGCTTTAATCACAATTGTCTTTTAGTCTTCTATAGAGACATCTCCATTAAAAAAAACAAATAATTGCCAGAATATTGCCAATAAATACATGTACAGTGAGTATACTGGTCATCTTTGATAAATCCTTTGTTTCTGCTCTTAGCACATTCACACGAGCAAGATGAAAGGCCAAATGCTCTCTTCTTATAACTTCACAAACATGAGAGAAGTTGCACAGAGAAGAGTTTGGCCAGAATGAACTATAAATATTTTTTTCTCTCTTTTCTATGTGATTAAAGATATAAATATAAAAATTAGTTTGAAAAAAACCATGTATGTCTCCTTTAAAGTTTGTGCTGTTTATTTGAAGAGTTTACACCTTTTCTTTTGTTGCTGGAGGGCATGTAATGCATTCTGGGTACTAGTTTATTTTGAGAAATTATGGTGTTTGTTTACAATCTTTACCATTCAGAGCTCAAATATATACAAAGGTGGATGAATAATTCCTTTCTTAACATCTTCCTGTGGGTCAATGCAAGAGAAATGAGGGCAGAGCAACAGGAAATTGCATCAGGAACTGTGATGCATTGAGAGAGACCAAGCAGAGAGGCAGATGCCACCAGATACAGTTCTCAAAAGCACTTCTCACACCGAGCGAGGATCAGGAGGACCTGGACAAGCACTGGATTTGTTGGCATCACAGTAATCATTCTGTACAATTCATTAAATTTGTATTCCAGGCTGGGTAAGGGCAAGCTATCAGGCTGTGACTAGTAAAGCATCACAAAAAGCTGTGTAAGGGAGGAAAAATTGCATCATTGGCCTCACTCATTGCACAAGGCTTGATGAAACAAGGTGCCTCATGCTGCCCTCTCTCAGCAGGAGTGCTGTGACCCCATGCTGGCAGTGCTGGAAGGTGCCAGTGCAGAGCTCTGCCTCTGTCCCTGCTCCCCACAGCGCCTTTCCCCGGGGCACAGCAAAGCCCCTGATGCGTTCCTGCTCTCCAGGGGCCACAGCCTCTCTCCCCACCCTGCAGGGGACACCGGCTCCAAGCCCTGGGTTGCACAGTCCCTCCTCTCTCGGGGCTGAGAGTGCCACGACGCACCCATAGGTACCGGTCCTGATGGGAGGTTTGGCTCCCTGCAGGAGCATCCAGCCAGCCAGCACCGCACAAACACTGCTCCCTGCGAATGTAGGCAAACCCACAGGGCTGATCCCTGGAGGGAATGCTCCTAGTTGGTATCGAACAGGGGAAAATTCAGTTACAAAAATGCATGTTTGAGAGAACAGTAGCCTGCAAGGGAACTCCCGG
Organism: Cnemophilus loriae; assembly: GCA_013397755.1. NCBI lineage: Eukaryota > Metazoa > Chordata > Aves > Passeriformes > Corvidae > Cnemophilus > Cnemophilus loriae. The sequence goes on from VZTF01000410.1 coordinate 788,856, forward strand.
TATGAAATCGTAACAGGCAAAACAAAGCATTTTCTCTCAAAAAAATGGGTTCTGTCTTCACATTATATCTCCAAACAGAATGACTCAGCAGTGGAGAAAACACACCTTTGCAAAACACAAATATAGTTAAGGAATACACAAATGAAAATACCATACTCTTCCATAACAGAAGCCTGAGTGGATTTTCAGAAATGGCAAAATGTCACCTATGTAGGAGGCAAAACAAATGTCCCATGTTATCCAACTGGTTCTCCATTCTGTCTATTGCAACACATCAAGAGGCATCTTGGGAAATGCCTTTACACGCTATGTATAAAAACTATAGTTAAAATGGACTGAGAAGAATTTTCTTTGGGAAAATGCATTTGAAGAACATGAAAGGATGTTTCACAACCGTATAGTGTTCCAATGAGGAGCTAAGAAATTGATTCACTCACAGTAAGTGTTGATTTTATAACAGAGTTCTCTGATCACAAAGATGAATTATCTGTCTTTAAAAATTATTCCAGCAGCCAGTTTGTTGCATGCAATACAGCAGTGTAAGCGATCAAGTGCAATTCCTGCTGTAATCACTGGGTGGCATTTGGATGTGTTGGAAGAGTTCAGTTTTGGATTGCAAATGAAATGGAACATTGCATTTTATTCAGAGTAATGAAATGTAAGCAACTGATCAGTGACAGAAATAAGAAGACAGGTGAATGCTAGATATAGATTCATAAAAACTCTAGAATAAATATATATATATGTCATTAAAATACTTTAAGTCTACTGTAAGGTGATAAGTAGTGTTATTAAGGCTAATCTCAGGATAAGCTTGTTATTGAGAGAACAGTGACTACTAGTCTTGTGGCTGTGTCCCAGACATCATCCCGCTGGTCAGGTGGGATCCGGGTACATTGCTTTTCTTGCCCTTAGGCTCACATAAACCACAGAAAAGCGAACAACCACTGGGCTACCATGATGATCCCAGGCAGCCCCGGGTGTACCAGGACAGCCTCATACAGACACAGTTGCAGAGGCCACATCAGTCTGTGATGCTGAGGCCTCATCAGTCTGTGATGCTGCTCCTGTAAAGGTCAGACTCCCTCCCTCACTCCCTTCCTTCCTTCCTTCCTTCCTTCCTTCCTTCCTTCCTGCCTTCCTGCCTTCCTTCCTCCCTCCCTCCCTCATGCATACCTGTCTTGGTCACTCCTCACCAGACTCAAAGGGCTGTAAAAATGAAGCTGCCTCATCAAATGCAGTCAGATCACAGTGAAACAGGCCCTACCAGTTAAGAAACAACTGGGCAGCAAGTTCCCCTCTTCCCTTCTGTTGTCCAAACCACTGCTTCATACTGACAGAGATGTAAGTGCTGCTGAGTCCTCGTGGTCTGTGAAAGTATGAATTCAATGTATAATGAGGTGCCCTCTGGTTCCAGCAAAGGATTAGAAGGAAAGAGATCAAGTTTTGTTTGTCATTTGAAGGACAAAATCAAGGAAGAAAAAAATCTTTTAGAAAGAAAAACAATGCCTTGTCTGCTCTCTGAAAAGAAGAAAAACTAATCACAAACTGCCTCCTTCACTTTGCTTCTAAAATGACTTCTAGACAGAAGGGAAGGGGGCTGTGAAGTTTTTCTGTTTTAACTGCGGGTCTGGTAGTTCTCACTAGGAAAAAACAAGCAAAATTTATATTATTGTGAAACTGTAAAGGAAAAAAATTGGGCAAATAAAATGCTATGAGGGAATTAAACATTTTTTCTACACACAAATACACCCTCTCTCATTTGTAATATGGAAAGCTGGGGATTTTGTACTGAGCAGCAAAGTACTAGCAAAGACTTAACAGTACGTAGCTTCCATCAGTATTTCCCTATACAGTCATCTGTAGATATATGACTGTTGAGATGTTCCTTTCCCTAATATTTGCAAAAAAATTGTACTGCTGGATGTAAGTCACTGTGTATTTATTGACCTGAACAAGCATGCTTTAAGAGAACAGCCCCTCAGTTTCCATCAGAAATGCTACTGCCATAATGCACATGTTATAAAGGAACTTGTTTTATATACAAGGAGGAGGTTGTTTCTCAGAAAAAAAGTGGCCACAAGCCTTTTATTGAGCCATTTATTTACTCTGCCTCTATCACCACCACCCCTTTTCCAATACATGTAGTCAGGGCCATGAACACCAATTGTTGAATTAGTGAAGTTGCAGAGTTACGATGATTTTCTACATACTGCTTTACCTCCCTAGTGCTGGACTCCTTCTCTGGCAAAAAGCAAGAATTGAAACGGGAGGTCCATCTAAAGGTGAGACATCTGCATAAGACTGATGCATTAACCTACTCACCGCAAACGATTCCTGCTGCATCCTAATCACCACACAAACGTGGCCAATCTCCAGTCACGATGTCAAAAATATTCCCTTTCTGATGTGTTTGCTCCCCAGTCTGCCACTTGCATCCACCCACTGGCAGCTGAGTGCTTCAGAAATGAATCCATCAACTACTGCTGGGAACAGAAAGTCAGTCGGTGGCAGTCCCTGTTCAAACCGGAAATGGAGATGTTTATTTTTCAGCATTGAAAAGTTATATCTAACCACCCAGCTCATAAATTTTTTTTTTTTGCTTCAGGTCTGAATCACAAAGTCTCTGGGTCATTCCCAGCCTGGCAGCAGCTGGAAAGATGGGGGTGTCCAGGCCTGTGTGTCCTGGTCCTTTGTGTGCAAACAGATGAATCAATGCACAGTTTTCACTCTGGGCTGCCTTTAAAGGTACTCCCAAACTGGGATCTGCTCCTTAATTTGGTAAACTTTTTTTTGGTAGCTATCACTATAGGCAAGAAACTGAGACTGATGGAGAAAAACAAGAATTTTTATGAATCATATTGTGTTGAGGGGTAAAACAATCAAAATAACTCACAGCACAAGCCCGATACTCTGTTACAAACCTCGAGGCACTTTCGCAGAAATAAATAAACCAGGAGTATAGTACCCTGCCACCATCACCTCAGCAGTACGTGGAGCTGTTTACACCTCCAGGAGCGCTATTTCTGCCACCACGCGCCCGGAGCATCACCTCCGGCCGAGGCGTGCCACTGCAGCCGCAGCCAGAGCCGCCCCCGCGGGCTGGGGGCGTGCTGGGGGCACGGAGCGTCCCCAGGGCCACCGAGCGCGAACTCACGGGGAGACTCTCCCGGAGAGCGGAGAATTCCATGAAAAGGTTGTCTCAGAAATTCTCTGCGCAGTTTTAAGAAAGACATCCGCTGTGGGTAGACACAAACAACCTCACGGCATCGTCTCCTATTTTACACATTCCCAAAGGCCAGCTGCAGACAGATGTGCTTTCACCGACTGGCACCTTAGTCCACCAATGATTATTAACCAGCAGACATGCTGTAGGCTAAAAGTAAGTAAATGCCAAAGGGAGATTTAAAGACAATTTTTTCCCTTCAAGAGTATTTGAAGGGCCATATTTTGCCAATTCAAATAATATATTGAAATCATTTCTGCTTTGGAAATAATATTTCATTTTTCAGGCATCAAATGAACTTCATTATTCTTTCTTTAGTAATACAATGTTGTTTTTAAGACAATACAAATTCAACTCTTTTTTTTTCTTTCAAAAAAACACGATTTTGCAAGTGTTTTTGTAATGGCAGGATGTTAGAAATGGAGAAGCTCAGTATAGTTTACTGAGGTAAGATTTCTTCTGACTCAGAATAGATTGGGAAGGGATTCCAGCACAAAGGTGAGGTAAATCAATACACATCACCTGCAACAAAAATGAGAATTCTAAAGTGATAAGGGAAGAGTAAACCCTGTTTAAATGTATAAGAAACTACTGAGGATTTTTTTTTTTTTTTAGTAAATAATCTGAGGTAACAATGTTGTTTAGAACCAACATTGTTGTTTAGATACCTTTCAAGCATTTTATCAGGATCAGCTATCTTGTAGAAACTTCTTAAGCTAAATAACAGATTCTCTACTAACATCACTATCTGCACAAGACCACAGATAAAGTATAAAAAGAATGCCTCAAAGCAAGGAAGCTGATTCCCAAATTGCAGTCTCACAAATCATCAAAATCACCTCGGAGTACCCTACAGCTAGCTTGCTGGTGGCCTGATGCTTCTGTTCTTCATCTTTCAGACTCATAAGACAGCTTATGTAGCTTAACTACATTCATTATTCCAGTCTCATTCTTTCACTTAATAGCACCTCTCACAAGGATGCTGGTGATTTTTGAGTAGAAGGGTAATGGACAAAGAACTCCTTATGTTTTGGTTGGCGTACTCAAAATAATTTGGTAATTCCTTCTGAAGATGTTTATTTGAATGTCTGTAAGGACTATTTAAGCTTTCAAGTTACTTGTTGCGTCTCTAAAACTTTATGATAGAAGTTGGAAACATGAACTAAGCGTGTCTTTATTCCTTCATTATGATATTAAAAGAACTTGAACCTAGAATGGAAAAAGACCCTATACAGTATTTCTACTATAACATGAAGAAGAAATGGTGTTTCATTGCTCTGAAATTAAATCCAAAGTTAATAGATTCTCATGGTTCACAACTGAAATCTGGTTTTGATTCCCAGCACACCTTTGGCATTCAAAGCACGTGTATTTTAGTGTTTGTTCATCCAATCCTCAAAATGCGCAGTTTGCCATGAAGATATACAGCCTGAAATATCATTACCAATGGCTACAACAAGCTGTATGGTGTTACCTTGTTGAATATTGGGCACATTATTGCCCAGCTTTACTGCAAACAATTTCAAATAAAATTGAAGCATCACATCTGTTGCCAATGTAAATATAAAATAAGTAGGAACAGAGACTCAAATAAACAGTGCCTAACTGCAAAATAAGTGCAAGTCAGAATTTATTGCTCTGTTTAGAATTTATTAGCTCTCTGTCTTTACCACTTCAGAAACACAGCCAAGTCGTACCTACTAAAAAATTACACTAATGGCTGATAAAAGTCTGAGGAAAGGAGTAGAATATTTGTGAATCTGGGTCTGTGAAACCCACTAACTCTCCTGCTAAGACACAAAAAGCAAGTTCTGAATCATGACAGGGATGTGCAAACCTTGGAATCTCTCGGGAAGCCTCACCACTGTCTCGGATGAGGTCAAGGTTTAAGCTAAAGAGTGTAAGAGGTCCAAAAATGGGTTCAGGATGGGGGAAAGGGAGGCAGTGGAAAACAAGAGGCATTGCATTGGGTTCCAAGAGGTTTAAAAATTGACATGCAGAGGGAAAGGGAGTTTAGAGCTGTATACAGATGAACCAACACCTCCCAGCCACATGAAAACAAAATGGTGACAAGTCAAAGATTCTGTGATTTTTAGAAGCGAAGATTTTAATTTTTTTAGGTGTACAGCTGCAATGCTGGCATGGGGGTACGTGGGGTGGGTTGAAAAACCCATATTAGGAAGGCACGAGAACCCGTACTAGGCAAGATGATGGCTCAATAATGGCACACAGCAGTGTGAGAAGGGAGTTCTCCACAGATGAGCTGTATCACTGGGTAGACTTACATGTGTATGAGCAGGTTGATATGCAACAAATTCTTAATAACTTTTAAAAAAAAAATCACTTCAGATGGTGTTAAGGGAATCATTACTATAGCCTTGGGCTATCCACAGTCACTTAAATCATTCAAATCCTGTTCATACTGTTAATGTGTTACTGTTTTAGACACGCTACTAATTTAGAGAAGGTTAATGTGGATTGTTGAAGAATTCAATTCACTCCAAGTGTTTTCAACAGCCAGTAAGAAAGAATACTTACTGTAGAAGGAATCAATTTCAAAACAACAGGACTCCTCTATTTTTTATCCTCTTTTAGATTATCACACGCCAATTTATCGAGAAAATACACCAGTTTGCACAAATTCCTACCTCTTTGGTGGGAAAATAGAGGAGGAATTTATTCTTCCCCCAAGCCCTTCCATAATTTTTTTTTTTAAGATTATACTCTTTATGTTATTTCACTTGATTACTTAGTCATAACTTCACAAGACAATATATTCATCTTTGGGGAAAATGCAATAAGCAGAGATCATTTATTCACAGTATTTGATTATTTCTGCCAAGTCTATTTCATTATCCCAATCCTACAAAATACAGGGAAAAGTTTTAAAATTAGCTATTTCTTTCTGAAGTAAAACACCCCAGTACTAAAGTATCATGGATTTTACACAGTGGGTCACATGCATCTCTCTATATATATTCAGAGCACACTTTGAAAATTGAGCTACTGTGAAATGAACAAAACTGATATATTCTTTACAAAAAATTACTAAAAGCTGAACTGTAGCTAAAAAATATCACTTTTATTGGCAAGGTGGTGTGTACTACTGAGGTACTTTGCATTGGAATAGTTCACTTACCGCAAAAGTAAGTGAACAAAAAAGATAGTACCTTAGGAACACTTTTTTTTTTTCCATTTCTGCATTTACACAGGCATTCCTCTTTCCAAATGGCTGGTAAATTATGGAGTAAACTGAAATTATAAAATTCTTGAGTATTTTAGTAAAACTATCACAACAGAAACACCCTTTCTGAGCAAGTAAATAGAAATCATGTACTTTGAAAACAGGGACGTCATTAGGGAAAAACAATCCCAGTGAAACCATCAGCATTAAGCAATCAGGTATTCTTCCCCACTGGAATGTGCAATTTCAGCTCTGCTCCTGATGAGGTCACAGTTGCTGTTCTCCACAGGGTGGTGGCTGTATTTACCATCCTGTCATTAATTCACAGACAGCCTTTGGATGGGACAGTGGAAGAAGAGCCTACTCCTATGTACAACATGACAGCTACATTGACTCTCCAGCCTGGGGAAGAATTCATAATCTAATGAATGTGATCATAAATGAGAATTAATTCTCATGGACACTGCATATTCTAAGAAAGGTCATGGGATCTTCAAATCCAACAGCTGCTCTCCTGGACTATTTTACGCTATGCTGACAAACAAACAAAAGCTGTCAAACAGGGAATGTTGCTGAACTGGCCTGACTGTCTTGCATTATTTCTCCTTACAGTTGTGTTGAAAAATACATGTAACTCCAATGTAACATAATTTTCTTTGCTTTCTTTGATGTAACTGTCTCATGCAGCTGATTTGGGGTGATTAAAACAGCTGGCATATTATCTGCATTCAGACACATCTGGATGATTTGATGATTAGGAGATTTCATACTACTTTGAAAAAAGAAAGGATATTCTGATAAAACTCCCAGAAATTCACTCCTTTCTGAAAGCTTGCGAGTTAACAACTCATATCTAAATATAGCTTAAAAATTCTAGTAGTATACTAACCCATCCAATGAGTGCTGAATTTTCCTAAGTGAGGTTGAGAAGAGGCAAAATTAAAACAAAAGCTTAAAATGTTGTAGGCAGCATTAAAATCTATTACCAGTAAGTAAAGTAGAACTGTGAATGGGACTTAGCTGCAGAGATCCTATAAAACAAACAAAACCCTATGCAGTTTATCAGCATAAACAGTCATGAAGAGCTAGTAGAAAGCTCAGGTCAGGGCTGTGAAGAGGAAATGGTTTTTTCTGTGTTGCACAATTACTTGCAGAACTTGAAAATTTCATCCAGTTTGTTTATGACTTTTATGTCCAGATTCTATGATTCAGCAGTTTGAAAAAGAACATATACCTGTTTCCTACAGGACAAAGCAAGGCAAAGTTGTTGGGGTTTTTTTGCATTTTAGAAGTGATTGTGATTTTGGTTTTCAGTATTTGGTCACTGAGGTGAGGGGAAGAGAGAAGCATGAAAATACACAGTCAGTAGAGCCTGTGCAGAGGGAATAGTATAGACTTTACAGAAGCAGCAGGCTCCCACCAACCATGGATTTTGGAAGCTTTTGGCAGCTTCTGCGTATCCTCTCATGCTTGAGAACATTTCAAAGGCAGGATTACAAAAGAAGACATCACATGTTCAGTTCGAAACTGTAACTGGGGCTCCGGGGAGAGGGAAGGGGCAGGTACAGAGGCAGCGCACGCTGTTTTGAAGGACTCGCTTCAAAGCCTTCCCTTTCTACCTCTCTGCGCGGGTAAGGATCACAGCCCGGCGCATGAGTCACCGCCTCTCCATTTAGACAATAAGGAGCAGGATTAGTTAACCTGAGACTGCTTTACCAACCTGTGCCTCTGACCTAAATACCACGGCCAAGCAACAGGGTTTTGTGAATGTAGAACTCGAGGAAGGAACAGGACTGATACAAACCTGGCGCTGGGCAGCCTTTGCTCTAACCAAGTGCTTTACAAACATGCAGCTGCCGTCTTACATTTATGAATTATGAATTTCTCAATATAGTCACGGGGTAAGGTTGTCACATACCACAAACTTGAGGTCACAGAAGAGACCAAAGTAGTATCACCTCCTTAAAGCAATAACTAACACGACTAAACAGCAGCATTAAGCCTCCTACTCTTCTGCTTTTCCCCTGGGAGGATTTTCTTGGTTTCTCTAGAAACTCCAGCTGTGTACTGATATTCACCTTGTCCTCACCCAATGGCATGCCTAGAGTGCAGAAAAGAAAGTACTGAAAAAAACTGTAACCAAACCCAAAAACAAATGAGACTTGGCAACAACTAAATGCTCAAATTTATAACTATTCGAGATTTTAAATCCTTTCATTGATTTTTAATTTCTTTCCAGTGTTTAAAACTTCATTTGTCCCAGGGAAGTAGAGAAGGGAGGAGAAGAAAACTACCCCTGTTTGAATACTCCTTTTGCTGACCCTATCATCTTTATTAACAGCCTCTAATGAGTAACTCACTCAGGGATAAACATGCTACCATTATTATTTTGTCAGGAGAGTCAGTATGATTCAGAAGAGAGCAGTCATATGACTGTCACAGTTCCCAAACTGTCAAAAGATGTGGGAAAACAAAAATTAGCAGCTGAGAGAGAAGGTGTAACTTTCACTACTATGAACAACTGAGCAGCCTGTGGCTGATTTGAAATACACACACACACAAACTTAAAAAGGAAATATTACTGTTCAAAAGAAACCACTCTAGAGCAGACAGATTTCTTTTGCCTGAGAGGCCTTAGAATGGCAGAGAAAAATCACTATAAGTTAATCTATTTATTACACCAACTTGGCCAGAAAAAACGGAGTTCTTTAACACACAATCCCTCTTCTTAGGGTTTTAAATCATACTGACTTTAAAAGTGCTAAGATGGACATCAGAGTGCATCCAGGCACGACAGCTCAGACTTCCTGTCAGACTTCCCTTTTGCATCCCAGTCTTCTGAAACGTGATAAAAGAGTCATTGCAAAGTAAATGTCTGCACACAGAACACTGCCATGGCCAGAAAACTGGCACCATTCCTATAGATACCTGTCAGAAACCACTAACATCTGCTGGTTTCCAGAAATCAGAACTACTGGGGTCAAGACAAATTTATTCTGGGCATAATTTTGCTGCCTTATCAAAGGCCCCTTTGTGTGAGTTTATGTGACAGGGTTCTCCAGCTCTGGAGGAAGGAATGTTTACCAGCAAGCAGCAGGCTGAGGAGATTATTACATGCCGAGAAGCAGTGTATGAAAGTCTCCCAGGACTGGTAAGCTCTGGAGATCAGCTGTTCTGTTAAATCCACCAGAACAGATAAATTCAGAACACCAGGAGCCTGCTGGCTTCTGTATAAAGCCACTACACACATTAGTATCAACCATGGTTTGCATTAACTTGGACCATGCACAAACAGGTAGTGGTTGCTGCATGCAAACAAAAAAACCTACAGGATTACATATACACACTTGAAGCAAAGGGCTCTTCAAAGGACTTTCTAACCTACCTAGGAGCCAGAGGTCCCAGGGTGGGGACTGACCTCATAGCTATGACTCCTACACAGAGTATTTATGAGTGTTAGACTAAGTGAATGTGTGGTGTAAATAGTTATCTGCTATTAGTAACAGCTTTAGTAGCAAAAACGCCTTCTGTTCCTTGCGATGTGTATGTCTCCCAGCTTGATCTACTATCATGGAAAGGGGAATTTACTTACAGAATCAAACATCCAACTGTTTTATCAGTTATTTCTTGGCAATAATAATTCCCCCATTACTAAGACTGCTGCTGCCCCTGTTTCAATTTCTCAAATGACTTGTTCAAAAAAGTACTTGCAAAACCTACTTTATGCAAGATCTCACTTTCAAGATTTTCTTGGAGCTCCAGAAAATAGGACTCCAACTGTTCATGACAGAAACGCGGTTAGCCAACTGAACCATTTTTCTAGTCCATGCAATTTAGACTTCTCATTGCCCTAGCATGTGCAGACATTAATCATCATGAGAGATCAAATAAATACGTTAACATCTTTGGTTGCTTTTACTTCTGAAAGGCAAGTTTAGGAAAGCAAACACCTCTAAACAAAATGCCTGCTGCTGCCACTTGAAGATAAGGTTCTAGAGACCCTGAATCTTTCTTAATGCCTGCTCTATTTTTCCATTATTCCTGGCCAAAAAGCACACATACCAGCAGAAACCTTTCAAGTATTTCCAGGAGACCTTTAGGTTTTGGCATATAAAATATGGCAGAGATGCAGTACACCTAGCAATTGCATCACTACCACTAAAAGTTTTACCACGCTATTATGAGGCAGTTGGAGAACTGCTCCCAGGAATCTTAGAGCTGTTAGGAAAGCACTGAATGACCTCATGTGATCATTTACAAACTAAGCATTCATGCCTCAGGAAAGTCTCTTTAGTAGGAACATGTTGTTACTATCCTACTCTAACAATTTCACTTCTACACTGCTGTGATTTCACTGTTTGGTTCCTTAAAGTAACAACTCCATGGAATTAGAAACTGGCAACATTTGCGCTTAGCAGCTTCTCTTTGTTTGTCCCACTCTGTTAGGTCAATAGAGGGATGTGAACACAAATGGAAGTTTCTCTTTAAAGACGGACAGACAGACCACTGATGGTTAGTCACAACACGAGAGCAGGCTCCTAGAGCAGTGCTGATGAAAATCAACTGCTGGGCTGTTTACACTGCTTTGCAAAATATCCTTCAAGTGCCCTGAGCTGAACAGCAGCTTTGTTGCTCTGAAGGTTTCTGCTCAGATGGCTTAGCAAGGTCTTCCCTTAGGTGCAAGCTACAGGATTGCACTTTGAGATTTTTCGCTTCATTTAAGTGTTTATAATCAGGTACTTCTAGAAATTCCAGTGACAGTTGACTGCCAAGCCCTAACAATGGGTTCTTAAGCTTTGACCATTGCCTGACTGTGGCTTAACAAAGAAAGAATTGTAAAAAAACCTCAACTTTCTCATCCAGTACATACTAAGATTCAAATACCCATGACAATTTCTTAAGACATTCTTGACATTATAATGGATGATTTCCCTTCTGTGTAGCTAAAAAGGAGTAATTTAATACTTTGAATATTTCAAAAGTGAAACTATCTCACTAAACGGGGTTAAGCTTACAAAGCACAGTTCTCTTATTTACTGTTTTTCTACCCAGTGTTTTGCATTTAATGTGCATCAATTCACTCCTGTTGCCAGTATGAGAAGATGCCTTAGACTGAAAAACCTCACCACTTAACGCTTCTAGAGGACATACATGCAGCAGCTGAACTTTCTGATGAGAAAAGAAGAATTATTCTGAAACATCAGTATTCCTTTGAGTCAATAAATATCTTCCACTTTTTCTGCCAGACTTTTATTGTCAGAGAGAGTTCATGCTGGAGATGTCAACTATTAACTCCACTTGCAGAGAAAATGAAAAGCAAAACTCTGACAACTTCAGAAAAATGGTCACAAGCAATAGGAATGTTTTACTTATATAAAGCAGAAATAAAAGGAAGCAAATTATTGTGATTTGAGATTTTCTGACCTTTCTGCCCCTCATGAAGCTAGTGGGAAAAATTTGATTAAAAATTTACTATCTCGGCAAGTAGTACAGGCCATTCTCCTCCTGGGAGCATAAGCAAGATCTTCTTCAAGCCAGCAAAGGGAGGAATAATAATAAAAGAGTTGCCCAATATTATTTAAACTACTCGAGACAGGCCAAAACCACTGAGCAGCTAGCATCAGCAGACACTCATCTGACTCTGGGACTGAGCAAGCTAATCATCTGACCCTGAAGCTAGGTTAACATCCAAAGAAGGGCAGTTTCCTCCAGGACTTACCAGTGAGATTAGCCCTACCACTAAATTGTGTGGGAATGGACCTCGCAAACCTGAAGCAGCTTTATTATGCAGTGAATCTTCATGAGTTCTTGAAATTTGGTTAAGAAGTCTGATCCGATTTTCCACCTCCAATAAATACTCCATAAATCTGAGGGTGGACTCCAGAAGATAAAGCTGAAAGGTACAGAGTTTTCTTCCTCAAGTAGTATCATCAGAAGTTATTTAACAAGTTTGACATATCACGAAGATAAACTGCTGCTTCTTTGAATTTGTCAAACTCTACTCAAATTATGAATTACAATTGGTTGTATAACTTAGATCCTTTCTATACGTGTCTTGAGATTTCTAAAATAGGCTTACATTTTACATGTGTAAGTAGTCATCTTTCAAGTTCAATAGAACTATTTTAAAGAGTACACACTTACTATTTTTTTTTTTCTAAAATAGTTCTTTTGTAGTCCAAGAATTATGATTTTGGAGTAGGAATTATTAGAAAATACCTTAAAAATATATTTTCAAAATCTGTAACAAAATACTCACTCAATCTTTAATATTAAATTCTTCCAATAGTCATCAATTACAATACCAGTATTTATCTGTAGAAATAACACAGAAATGCTATAGAATACAAAGCAGTATAAGTACCCATGAAAATATAAATATTAAGAATTTTAATAAAATTTTTTTCAAAATAAATTTAGCCAATAGTTTCTAGGACTTGGCCAATCTCCACACAATCATATCTGAACTAAGCTGAGCTTCTGCTATTTTCAAAGCAATTTTCTGGTAAAGGGCACCATTCATTGTTTGGTTCATACTTTGCACACTCTCTTCCCGCTCCTTCTGAAGCTTCTTTCTGAATTGCTGGACTCCTTCCTCAGTGTCCAGTAAAGAAGCCAGAGGAGCATTATTGATTTTCTTGCCAGACTCACTCTCCCATGTCAAGCTGTTTTCAGCTTTAGTTTCTTTTAAGAAAAGAGAATTCTTCAAGGTGAGCATTTCCTTTTCCAGAGCCAGTGCTAACTGTTCAGTAAGTACTCCTTTGCTTCCAGACCTCAGGAGTTTTACACTGCAGCTTGGAGGGAGAACTCTAGTAAGGCTGTGAAGGCACTGGAACAAGACGGTCAGATTTCTGTAAAACAAAATGGTGATGGTGTCAAAAAAAAGAATACTCTAGTTTCCACCTATCACAGAAATATCCTAGCCAGATAAAAGATCAATCCAAACACCAGAATAAAAGATACAGAAAATACAATCATAGTTAGCCTATAAACATGGGGCTCACTAACTATTAACAAAATGAGATCAAAAGTGAACAGTACCAAGTAAAATCACTTTTCAAAAGGAACCAAAAGTCTTGAGACTTAAAATTTTACTGATTGATTGCTTAAACATTTCAGCCTTTCCTCTCACATAAAGGACATCAACTCCTAATTTAGGGGAAACACTGAACTTCACTATAAAATACATACTTCTGAAAGTTATGCCTTTTTTAAATTTTTTAGCTTGAACTCTTCAAAACAGCAACATTTGCCAATATCCCAGAAGTACTTTTTATGTTATAAGCCTTATCCAGCTAAGTCATAAATGATGGCAGTATTACTAACTTGCTTAACCTGGTTTAGGAAATATTTGTCCAAGAATCTGCATAAGAAAGGACATTAGTGAGGCTCTTCAGATTATTTCCTTTACATAATCATGGTAGATAGGAAATAACTATAGCAGAAACATGTACAAAAATTAGACTACATTTATATTGCAATACTAAACTAAAAAATGACCTGATAAATTTAAATTTAATATAACTTAGGGCTTGTGGTTTGGTTGGTTTTTGTTTTAATATTCCCTTAAGGATTTTCTTTTAATTAATGCACATTGAAGAAAAAAAATTATACATTATACTAAGAATAATGTAAGAAAAAAGGAATATAAAATTATGACGCAGTAAAATGAAGAGAAGAAATAGTACCAAGCAGATATTAATGGAGAGTAGACTTCCTTATAATTCAATGTTCCAGCCTAGACAAAATTAAATAACACAGTTCAGGTTCTGCCATAGCTCTGATCTGAAAACAGTTCTGTTATTGCTGATTGTTATCATATCCTCATATTGGCAGCCTATTGGTTACGATTTTGGCTGCTGTTTATGGTACCAGTAAGAAACAGCATAAAGATAAAAAAGGGTGTATGGAAGATGAATAGAAGCTATGCTTTTCAAGGGATTTTACCTGCAAAATACTGTTAGAACTCCTTCAAATGGATTTTTCAGGGTCCAGTTAAAAATTGTACCATGGACATTTCCTGCTTTATGACAAAATATGTTGTCCTGGCATTCCTTAAATGGTGTGCACTCCATTTCTCCCAGTAACCATGAACTGACTGGAGTCAATGTGCAGTCACAAGACACAATCTGAAAGGAGAATCTGACAGACACTGCAAGGACAGCAAGTATATCTTCCGTGGAACCTGCAAGAAAATACGGTAAAAAAAGGTATTTGAACTAAATATTTTGATCATGCTGCATGCATTAAATTAGCTTAGATTTTTAGCTCATACTCCCAGTTTTTAGTGAAGGATTTGCACCTGAATTCAGGCATTCTTTGGGAATTTTCTTCTCACCTAAATTCTTAGCCCTATTTCTGTGAAGCAAAACAGTTGATTAATGGAGCACCACCAATATAATGAAAGCTCTTAAGAGAAACATCACCTTGGCAAAAGAAGGCTATTAATAGCTTCCTGTGCTAGCAAAATGACATGTTTGCTTTAGCAGTGACACAGCATTAAAGGATGAAAAATTAAAATTCATTGCAAACAATAAAAAGGATATTTCATTGTCTGAGCAAAAGCCCAGTTCAAAATCAATTCAGTTGGGAATATTGAAAGAAATTAAAATAAATGACCCTAATATACATGTGATTGAGGAAGAGTTTCAATTATTTTGGTATTATTTATGAGATAGTACTATGTCAGAAAAAAACCCTTAAGTATCTAATTACAGTCTCTTATTTATAGGAAAAACATAGGCTTCATCATTCTGTACTCAAACTTATCTTCAAAATCATCCTTTCCAGATACCCTTTACCACCAATGCTAGCAAAATCTTACAGGAACTCACTAAACCTTTTTTTCCATTTTGAAAAATGTTCCACCTCCTATTCCACCCAGCTTTTAATTCCCAAAAGGTCTGTGCAACTTGTTTTCAGAGAGAAACTTAGCTTGGCATCACCTAGAGTAAACAGAAGAATCAAATAAATATCTTTATAAATCCAAAGTGTATAAATCCATTTACCTGTACAGTAACTATTATCCCTTAGCATATTTACTGAATATCTGCCATTTGAAATATCTTCCAGACTTAACAAAATTTTCCCACAGAGTACAGTAATCTTTTTGCTCAGCTGTAAACT
The DNA here is from genome assembly GCA_013397755.1 of Cnemophilus loriae. Classification (NCBI taxonomy): domain Eukaryota; kingdom Metazoa; phylum Chordata; class Aves; order Passeriformes; family Corvidae; genus Cnemophilus; species Cnemophilus loriae. The sequence continues at coordinate 804,392 of VZTF01000410.1, forward strand.
ATCATTCTGATGGCTTTGCTTCCTGGCATGCAGAAGAACTACACAGCACACATGATGAAATGCCAGTAGTGGGGAAAGGCTGGTGACAGCAGTGACTGTCTTTGCTCCATCCAGCTGAATCCTTGAAGATCTCTTAGGAAACTCTTTTTTCAGATCATTCTTGCTATGCAAGTCCAATCTCATCTTTTTTGGAGGAGGTTCAATTTGACTTGAGGAGACAGCCAATGCTGAGAAGGCTTTGTTCAGCTTAATGATCTTGCTTTGACACTCGATAATTGGAGAAATCGAAGAGAAGTCTTGATCCATCACTAAAGATAAGCTGACATCACTCAGTGACCTGTGAAAATCCATACAATATGACTGCACTGCCAGTTCACATTTTTGCCTTCTGACAAATAACCACAACTCTGCAGATGAATACAGACATTTAAGACTATCATAAATTCCAATACCATTCCAGGTTAAGTCATAGACTTTGCAAAGAGGCTAAGTCCTTCACATGATTGTTTCATATAAACGTAGTATAAGGATTTTTCAAAATGTGAACTGAATTTTCAGAGCTTCTAGGAGTTAGATGCCTCATTTCAACCAAAAGAATTTGGATGTTTAATTCAGCCAGAAAAAAGCTAAAAATTCTATGTAACCTAAATAGATACTCTATGACACTTATAAATTATTTTTTAAAGACTTGACTTTCTTTTTAATAAAAGACTGTGGAAAATATCAATTCTGCCCTTTTGAGGACTAAAAGCTCTTCTGATGCTCTACATTTTTATAGATATTCAAACAAAATGGAATGTAGAGCAAAATAAAAGGTTTAAGATATCATTACCTTGAACATGCAGCAATTTTCTAAAATGTATGATGTACTTTATTTATTCAACACAGGGTTCTTTCAATGAAATCCTAATATTACTGTTTCAGATAGTCTCTCAATGAATATATTATTCTGTCAATCAATTCAATCTCAAGATGTCACTGACATTTGAAAGTCTTATGAATGTCTAATTTTCTTTACAGAGAAGTATCACCACCTCATAATGCAATGTTGCATTAGCAGGAAGCACAAAAATAATCAATAAAGAATTACAGTGTTGGGGATGGAGAGAAAGCAAGTCCTTTTCCCCACAAACACAGGTTGTTGTACACAGTACTGAACTGGAGCCCAGAAGACCCAGCTTCTGCTGCTGGCCTGCCAGGTGACCTTGGACAACTGGCTTCTCCACAGATCTTTTCTCAACTGTAAAAATGGGGGAGAGGGCTAGATTGCTGCTGGTTTTTAAAATCTGCTGAAGATCTCTGAAGTTATACAGGAATGAAGCGTTTCACTTTTAATAAAAGGCAAAGGCATCATCATCAAAGCTAAAAGAACAAACATTAAAAAGGCAAAAAACAATCTTTTGCCTCAGTGGCTCTTAAGAGAGGTTGTCAAGAGGATGAGGTCAACTTTCTTGTAAAGTTACAGCAATCTGGCAGTTGAGAAAGAATATACCCACAGCTCCAGCAGAATGGCCAGAAGGCCTAACAGGTCAGCTCCCTCACAACCACCTGAATGATTTTCAGTGGCATCAGTAGTCTTTGAGCTCAGCTGAACACAGTCTCAGCTACACTGCTTGTGGGAATATGGGTCAAAAAATAAGTTCTGACTCCACCAAAGTTTACATTACAAAATACATGTCGTAATTTTATATTTTATGCAATCCTCTTTTTTCACACTGTGTTTCAAATTGGTTCCCTCTCTGTAAGGGAAAATGACATAAGTAGTATTTACAACTAGAACTGAGTGATTAAAATAAACAGAATAAACAAATAATTTTAAAGATGATAATAAAAATAAACAAATTATTTTGAAGGTTTAAGTACTGTACAGCTGATTGTTCCACATAATTTAACCAAAATACAAGCTTTGCAAACATTTTGATTAGGTACTTGACTAGAAGAGCTCAATTCAAAAAGCCAAGTATTTATTAGTTGGTAAGAGAATTTAATACATTCTTTTTTATGCTTCTTGAAGCAAATAAGTTAGGAATGGCAAGTCGCTAACAGTAAAGCATCAGGAACTAAGCTAAGAGCTTTATTTACAACACACACTGATGTCAGCATTGCTATGCCAACATGGATAATAAAGAACCATGATTTTTGTCAAAGAAAACTCTTTTGCAAAAAGTCTCCAGTAATGTTGCAATTATACTCACACAAATTATTTCTGGCTGTATAATGTATTTTTCTACACAGTGCTAGAGAGCAAGCAAGCAGCAGCAAGAATATTGACAAAGACACATTTGAAACACTTTATATGCAGATGTTCAAAATGAGAAAGTTCAAATTTACTGCAGAGCTTAACCTACATACTCATTTTCTACAAAACTACCAACGAAATCATGAGATAAGTGTATATACTCACAAATAAAATGATTCAGTTAGTTTTACTCCAACTACCAGGTTGTCACCCACAACACGCTGCCACAATTCCTCTGTGAAGTGCTCTGGGACTTCAGATGCCAATGATGCCTCTTTACTAAGAGAACGAGGAGGATTTTCTACTTCATCCCAGAGAGAGACAAGGCCTTCCTTACAGAAAAATGTGGTTTTTTAGATAAATTAAGTAGAGATATTGGTTCTTTTTATACTACATTACTTTGTTTTTTTACCACAAGTGACTGTTGAAGGAGCTTTTAAGGTACATAAAATGAAAGATATCTATATAAACTAGTTTATTCTCTACAATAAATAGAATTGAATTTTCTTAAAACACATTCTATCATCACGTAAAGTACAACTTATTCTCTCCTTGTAAACATCACATATCGAAATCTTGACCTCTCATACAAATAACTGTCCAAAGATTTAAGGTGCTAGAATTTATATTATTGCATTTGATTGCTCAATACTTTGTTGTCCCAACCTGGAAAACTCAGAAGATATCACAACAGTAACTGAAAGGGAGATCAACTCCATTCCAGTTAAATTAGGTTTCTTTTGAGCAACATATTAAAATAAAATTTTCCCAACCTCCATCACCTTCTCAGCCCACAGTTCACTCTGCCCCCATTATAAAATCAATTTTGCTCACATAGCTCTATGACAACTCCCTTTTTGTAACATGTTAGATTACAGACAGATATTCAATATCTAGGCAACTGTGCCAATTAGAACTGTATACTCCCCTCGTGTTTGTCGCTAACTCTATTAGAGGTTACTCCTCCATACCACTCAGTTGTCATGAGGTATTGTGCACATCAATTTCAAGTAGAGACAAGTAAATTTACTCCTAACTACATATATTGGCAAGTTAAGAAAATGAACCAGACTTAAAAAGCAGATTTATGAGTTTTGATAGCGGCAACCCCTACAGGTGAAAGTGGTAAGTGCCTGAGGGCAGCATCCTCTACAAGCAGCTTGGCAGAATTCAGAAGTGATCTGGCCCATCTCCTGCATTTTACCTCTTTTGAGTTTGGTAGAATATGGGTTCTTTCTTCAACAAGATCTATTAATGCTCTGCAAGACTCAAGAATAACTCTTTTTTGGAGTCCTAAGTGCTGCTGTAGCTCTCGAACAGAAGTCCAACCAGCCTGCAAAATATAATCATTAGACTACTGCACATAAGAAAGCACATTAAAGCTATCAAAATATCTTTTCAGCTTTCCATTTTTATGCAAGTATCACGAGTAACGTTTCTAAAAAATGTTCAAGTCAGGCTACTCTGTTTCTAAAATATGAATCTCAGAATCTTGGTCTTTCAATATTAAACCTAGAGTTTAAGATAAATATTGAGGTAAACTTTATTAAATTATGTCGATATTCAGATATATTTCTGTAGATATCTTTCATTATTAATTCAGCTTCACTTTTCATGGTTTCATTTTCTTCTCAAGATTTGTATTGATTATTGGTCAAGTAAATATATTGCAGAGTTGACAGATTTACAAGCAGACACACGTGTTGGCTATGTCTCAGTTAAACAAAATACAATGAAAAAAATCCCCCAAAAAACCAACCAAGACAAACCAACCAAAAAAACCCACAAACCAAACGATAAAAAAAATCATGCCAGCTTCTCAGGTTTTAAGAAAGCTCCTCAAAAGCTATTATCTGGAAAGCAAGATCCTGAGAAGTCCAATGCTGTCAAGGAGAGAACAAACTCATCCCTGGAATGCAAAACCAAAGTTCCCTCTTCCCCGTCCCCTTAGAAAATTCCCCCAAACATGTAACACACATAAATCCACTATAAGCCTGAATAAAAGAGCAGTTCTTGTAAGTGAAGTGATGTCCTCTGTTCAAGCTGCAATGGCAAAGGGCATTTAGACCAGCAGCACTCTCATGAAAAGTTCTGTAAAAAAATTGTCACCTATCAGACTGTGAATCTACGCACCAGATTCCAAGTAATAATCCAGTGCCAGACTTGAGTAAGGAGATGAAAAGGAAGAGTTAAGAACAAAGATGAGTCTATAATACCTTCCTAATTTAGGTCATCAGAACACTAAGCTATCATTTACTCCCATTGGAGCCAACTCCTGAATAAACAACTGAGAAACAGAAAGCAAATGGGGAAGCACAGATGTGGAAGCAGTCAAAATGGCCAAACATTCATTGTTGTATGCTTGCTAACCAATCTGGCTTTTACAAGTCCTTTTTCCTCCTAAAGCAACACAAGAAAAAGGCCTGAATTCTACCACAGGGCAAACCCAAGACTGAGTCGTGCCCCCCATCAAGTCCCTGTCACAAGTGACAGGCACATCATTTCTGCTATACACCAAGGTGTACTGCACTACGAGCATCAGCAGGAGTCACAAGTTTTGTGCTGTGAAACTAAGAAAATCAAACTAGATCACCTTAGAACAGAAAATAAACATGAATATAAAAACAAGGCACTCTAGAGCCAAAGACAATAGAGCTGTGAGTAAATCCAGAATTATAGTCCTTACAAAACTGTCAAGTAATGGGGGGGAGAACAGACCAGTGGACATAAAGACACTTCTTTATTTCTGCCAAAACAATCAACTAAAACTACAAGAAACCCTGTAACCTCAGCTGTTGTAATGTAACTGCAGTACTCTGCCAAAGGATGTCTTCTTCAAAAGATACCAAAATACATGTTAAAGTGAAAAAAAATCTTCAAGGGAGAAAAAGCTGGATTCAAGCCCAAAATGGTATATACAAAATAAACACAGAACAATTCAAAATTGCTCAAGCCGATCTATTTTTCAATTTCACTGCCTGCAAAATGCAATTTATATATATTACTGTGTATAACTTAAAAGCAACTTACTTATACAGTGGACTATAATTCACTCCTGCCAAAGTTCTCACGTGGCTAAGAAAACAGCTGTGCAGACGTGAAACAAGGGTTAAGCAACAAGGATTAAAAAGGGCCGCATCTGCTATTTCATTTTGCTCTAAAACACAAGACTCCATCGAGACTGTGAAAACTTGATTTGATTGCAAATTTCTAGAACACCTGAATTTTGATGATAAATATCAAGAGGCACCACTTCAAGACTAAATAACCTTTGAAAATTCCCAAGCTAAGCAGAACCCATGCACTATTGCTTCAAAACAAGCATCCTTGAAATTCAATTATACATCAGATTATAAAAGCCAGCAAGAGTACTTCACTGTTCAGCAAATATAATACAGAACAATGGGGATTTCAACATGGAAGCAACAGTAAGGTTAAAAAGAAATATCTGCACCTACTTCCAAATTCATCAGCTTGACAATTTCAAAAATTTACACCATTAAAACACAGTAAATTTCCAACTTGCTTACTTGTGCTAGCACATGGCTTTGAAAATTAGAGATTAAAAAGATCTAAAATCACAGAAATGTTACATCTTAGGAAGGACTCTGTGTCTGTAAGAACTATATCAGCACACGATAGATAAAATATCCAGCCAGTGGCTTGTTTCCAGCAGAACCAGTAGCAAATGCAAACCAGATTATTCATTTGATGCTGACACAGATTCGCAGAGCTGTACAGCTGGAAGCCAGTTGGTGTACTGAAAAAATAAAGTTACGGAATGTAGAACGTACAGCTGTCAATGGCATGGTGGACAACCTTCATTACAATCGTGGAAGTAGCAGCAAATAAGAGATAGAAACTAATTTCTGCTTTGCAGAAAAGGAAAGTAATGTAATGAGAAGTAAAGTCAGTTTTAAAATATGACTGTCAAAAAAGAAAAAAATGCAGAAACAGAAAAAGATGCATTTGGAAGGAAGATTGCACTACTGCATGTTAAAGCAAACGTGCCTCTAACATGCAAACTGTAAAAAAGTAGGATTGGAAAGGACCTCAAGAGATCCTCAAAATCAATCCAGCTTCTATTTTCTTGGCCTTCCAGGAAGGAGAAAACATTTTGTCCACCATTTTCCAAACAGCTTTTATCTTTTGGATGATGCACAATATCTCTTCAGATATCTTGTTTGTCCTTAGAACTAGAAAAGTCTTTTCTTTTTCAGTCTTTTCCTAATATGTGCTCCTTTTCTTTATTTATTTATTAACTGGCAAACTATTGCCAATTAATTTGCTTCATTTTTAAAGGCTGGAAATAAAACTGCCACAATACCCTACTTACTTTTCACTAATTCTCAAGTGACAGGAATAATTACCTCATATCTCGTCTTTAAAGCACCTTTAGCAAACTAACGATAGCCTCACATCATTGACTCAGTATGAGATTTACGTTCTCTCCTAAAGCTTTTCTTTCTCTAAATAATCTTCCTATTTGTCAATTATTACCCATTTGGTATAGGCTAATATACACACTGCAAAAGCACATATTGGTGAGTATGCTGGATGGGAAACTTTAGCAATTTCCCCTAGTTTGTCTTACAAATGATGCTAGTTAAAAGAAGGATACATTTCAGCTTTATCTACAGTACTTTTCAAAATTATCTTTATAAAAGTACTAAGAACAGGAGCACGAACATCAGAAGGTGGTGAAATAACCACGATCACCAATTTGTGCAAATTCACTCACTGGGAATCTGTCACTATGTGACCTGAAAGTTATGTATGTAATGGGGAGCAAAAGAAGTACGCATCCTAATTTTTTAAGCTGGTATTTAAACATCTATGAGCAAAATGACTGCTAAGGAGCTCTGATAAGATAGCTACAACATTATCTCAAATTTTTAATTGAAATTAAATTAGACCTCTACAATTACCTAAATGCACTTATAACAACTGAGAGAACTGAAACACAGACTACCACTGATACAAGAAAAAGATACTTAACCATGTTGTCCTTTTCCCTGAACCACTTCTTCAATAACAGTATCATTAGCCTTATCCTTTAGGTAATGTAATGATACAGAACAGTAATTTATAGAAAACATGGAGGCAGAACTGTTGAGTACAAACCTGTAATCTTGTTTCAAGGGCTCGGACAGTAAGCAAACCATTCTCTTGCAATCCTTCTGCAGCAGGAACATCATGTTTATAATTGATACCACTCTGAAAGAAAAAAACAAAACCAAACACCTGAATGAATTAAAAAGCTAAAGGTAAGGTAGAGGCTATTACACAGCGTTATAAAAAACTGGAGGAAAATACAGCAAGCCAGGAGAATCACAGTATGTCTTTTAAAAGCAAAATCCTATTTTCTGAAAGCAATTAGAATTTGATAGTACATAATGGAAAGACCCAATTATGAGAAGATAATTAACAAGCACTCTTGCCCTAATTAAATTAAGAGTTCTCAGCCAAAAGGTAAGCATTGTGGCAAAACTATTATGTATGTGAAGCATTTGTAACTGCATTAATTTCCCAACAGAATGCTGATACTATCGAAGAAGCAAAATAATGTCTTCAGATAATTTAAGATTACAGCAGGAAATATTGTGTTCAACCTTCAGGGCATTTCACAGCACACGTCCAATTTCACTTTGCATCAATACTTTAATGACTTGTTGAGGTTTTCTTAATTTAGTAAGCACAGACTGAGTAGCTGAGAAAAGGCAAGCTCAACTTACTGCATAGTTGACCTCCCCAAGATCTGTTATTTTGAATGTACTTAACACGTCTGTATTGGAGTCGTCCTTAAAAAGCAGTAACAGCTGCTCCCTTCCAGAGCCAATAAAATCATCCACCAGAACACACTTCACTTTTTGCCATTTGGAAGCCACCTACAGTAGAAGAGGTTTTAAAATACATTTATTAGAATAAATCCTGTATTTGAGATCTCATTTTGGTGAAGCTTGCTTTCCATTAAGAGTGAGCCTGTTCAGTTGTGTGAAATACAATAACATTTAGAAGTTTCAAGCTCTCACTCTCACCCCATCATTTAGAGCCTATGTAACTCCGGGAAAAATTCGCCATTTCTCTTTAAAGAGAACTTTCCAAATTACAGGTTGCAGAGAAGATGACAACTTTTCAGTGTATGCAAACAGCTGAACAGCTGTATGTTGTAACATTTATTTAGAAGCAGTAATACTTGCAGATCAGTTAAAGGCATTATACCTTTGACATTAAGAAACATCTTTGTTTCACGACAGACTTAAATATGTTTGAAAGTTAAAGAACAATTTTTATAATAATTCCAACAACTAAATAGTACAAATTTCTATTTCCTGACTTATATAAGTCTTCCTGTCAGATTACTACAAAACCCTAGCAGAAACTTTGTCTCCCCTAATTTTAGAAAACAATAGCAAGGCCTTTTCTTATCATTTTCATAAAACAACATTTTCTAGACACAAGGTTTTGTTATTAGGAAATGAGGCTCAAAAAGCTTTGATGTTCCAATGAGTAGTTTATACTTTGCAACGACATCAGGTTACTTCTAACACAAATAGTCTAGGCACACTCATAACTGCCTTACAGCTTCAAGTTCTCACACTATTGCAATTTTCAATTAGCAACAGAAGCTGTGGTCAGATTCATAAATGTATTACTAAGTGAGAGAATCCTAGCTCCATTTTCAGATATATAAGCAAGCAATGGAAGCGAAACAATGTCTTACTTTAGACAGGTTATTTTACCAGCAGCAACAATAATAAACAAACAAGAAATCTAAAGAACTTAAACATGCAGATTTTCAGTTGAAGGACTTTCAATAAGACAATACATGCAAAAAAGATAGCGGTAAAATGGAGCTGTTTAAAGCCACCAGTACCTGTAAGCTGTCTCTCCTCTGTACAACACAGCTATTTCCAGAGGCAAAAGACACAACAAATAGCAAATCATTGCTACTGGTTACAGCTGGTTTTACTGAACATGGCTTTTCATAAGGAAGCTCACAAACACCTTTAGGGACACCATTTTGGAACCAAATAAGCTGTTTCTTGTGGGTTATGGCAATAAGTGATATTTGGAGCTGTTTTTTCAACCTCTCACTCTTGCAGATGTAGACAGAAGATACCGCTCTGCTGTAAGCATGAGGCATGAAGCACGTGCCACTCAGCATTTTTTGTGTTTGGATCGCGTATCCAAAGAACTCACTGCCCCAGATGGCTCTGTCTGAAACGGAAAACCCATCTGCATCTTCAGTCTCTGGCAGGCAAGCAGTTCTTATCCCTAAGACAACAGTGCCTTCGCCTACAATTTCACCTGTCCACACTACAGAAGAAAGCTGAACAGGAGCACTTTGAACCACGCAAGTGCTGGAAGAGATGTAGAACAGCTTGTTGGCATGTCTCCACAACACTGATGGGCCAGCAAATAACCTGATGTCTTCTTTCAGCTCATAATCCAATTTAAAATAAAAGGATGGCTCAAATTGATTTGAACTGTGAAGCAACAATAAAAAGTATTTGACATTGTTCCGTTTTTTCTTCTTCATCAAAATGCAGGGAAGAATAATCCCTGTTCTGGAATCCGTTGTGCAGCTACAACAAATTATTTCAATTTTTGAGTGACTAGCACACATGCTGAATATTCCAGAAGACTTCTGAACAAACAGCTTAGTGTCTCTGCTGAACACCATCCTTGCGACACATAAATTCACTGTTTTATCATCTGCTTCCTCTGCATGCTTTGGTTTTGACAGCTGAAATACAAGGACTTCACCATTGTAGGACAAGAATTGATCTTGCTCACTCAGAAGCATCTTGATTTATCTTTATGCATACTCCTCTATGAGAAAATCGTAAATGTCCCTATTTCTGTCAGGCTTATTTCTTTGTGGAAATTTTAACCTTTCTGGACATTTCCCATCTACAAAAGCAAATAAGAAAAAGAAAATTAAATTATTTTGGGATTAGCTGGACTGACCCTTAAGAATAACTATGCATTGCAAAGCAATAACATAGAAAAATCTGAGAAAGAGGCCAGTATGTGCTTTAATCTCACAGATTAATAATGAAGTTAAGAAACTGTGTACTGAGAGCTTTAAGTAACAGAAACATCTCAGAAACGTTTCTTTACCAAAGTACGAATTCTCTGGTTATCAACAGCTGCACAGCATAATATAAATTGATAGAAACCAAACCACATACTCACAATTCGTGTGATTGCATTGAAGGTGTCAGCGCCACAAATATACTGAGCAGACTGGGAAATAACGGTGCTTTGAGTTCCCAAAGTAAAGAGCCTTCTCTCGGACGTAGTGCTTATTAATAGCTATAATTCATTTTTTGTTATAATTATAAGGCCTCGAAGCAGAAAGTTCTCTGAAGAAGCATCCAGTTATTTTGCGGCCAAGTAGGCTCCCTCCCCCTCTTCCCTCCTCGCCCAGAGAAGGCCCCGGGGACCCCGAGGGAACCGCAGCAGCCTCACCAAGGTTCACTCAACTCGCGGGGTCCGCAGAGACGGCCCTCGCCCGGCTCAGGCCGCGCTACCGCCCTCCCCGCCCGGGCCCCGCGAGCTCCCGCACAGACACCGGGTATACAGAAGGGCAGCGACCACGGGCTCCGCACCGGCGGGGCCCCCCCCGGCTGCCGGTGAGGGCGGTTCGGGGCCGCCCCCGGCCGCGCCGTGCCGCGGTTCCGGGCCGGGCTGGACGCTCCGAAGCTCCCGCCGCGGGGAGCATGACGGGAGCGCGCGCGGGGNGGCCACGCCCCCCGGCGGAGTCACGCGCCGCTCCATCCCCTTTTCCCGCCACTCCTCGCGCTGCCGGAGCTGCCTCAGTGCGGGTGGCGCGGGCGGACCCGCTGGATCATGGCTGAGGTGAGTCCCTGCGCCGCTGTCCCCTCACTGCTGCCTTCGTGCTCCTCTGCCGGGAGTTCCTTCCGCAGCCGCTCGGGGTTGGTGGTCTGGCGGGACGGGTGGCCGGGCCCTGCCGTACAGGTGAGGGGCTGGGGCTGTCTGGGGCCCCGGCCTTTCCCTTCCTTTCACGCCCCTCCTGTTCTTTGTTTCTTTTCAGCAGCGACAGGATAAGGCGGCGCTGATAAGCGAGACCCGGCGGCGTTTCGAGGCGGAGTACCTGCCAGGTGAGCTGAGAGCGGTGGATGAGGGCTCTGGGGCTTGGTCACTGCGCTTTTTCTCTCGGGGCGCCAGGTATCCCGCTTTCCCAGGTGTGGGAGCGTCTGCGCCCTTTTACAGAATTGACTGGGTCGGAAAAGGCCTCCGAGATCATCGAGGCCAACCTGTGGCTGAACAGCTGTCAACCAGACCATGGCACTGAGTGCCTCGTTCAGTCTTTCCTTAAGCGCCTCCAGGGATGGTGACTCTGCCAACCTTCCTGGGCAGCCCATTCAAATATCTAATCACTCTTTCTCTTAAGGATTTCTTCCTAATGTCCAACCTGAACTTTCCCTGGTAGGCTTAAGGTGTCTGAAGCCATGGATGGGTACGATGCATAGCAGGTTCCTGTGCTGGCTGTCGGTGCTCTGTGTCTGCTGGGTCGCTGTCTTGGGCTGCAGGATGTGTTGGGACAAAGCTCTCCGTCCTTTTCTCTTGCAGTTGTGTTTGTTTGGCTGTGGAGTGGGGTCTGGGACATTGCTGTGCTTGGTGTTCTTTGGCCAGAAAACATGTCAGGGAAGGGAGAAGGGAGGCATTCTGACCTTGCCGAGTTTGTCAAAGGAAGAGTTGTTTTTCTGGAGTAACTTGCACTTGAAATTCATGCAGGCCATAATTAAGATCATGCTGCATGACCAACTTGGTTCTTAAATGCAGGTGCATTTAAATTTGTAAATGAAGGCCAGGAGATGCTGGGGATGCCTAGGGGAGAGGGAAGACCACTGCCTAGCGTGGTTTCCTTTTATTTCAAGGTTGATTTGCATTGCTTATGTTGCAAGAATGTAGATTATGCTAACAACTGCAGTAAACAGTATGTTTTGTTATGACTATCTAGAGGCTTTTTATTAAAAACATGCTTCTATGAAATTTTTAATGCAAATACAGTAAAAGTCAAGTAGTTGTGTTGCCTCCATCTCCTTTAATGTGTGCCTCAGTTCTGCGAACAAATGCCTTGCTTTGATGTTTCTGATCAGAATTATTGAGGTTTCCTAGCTATCTATCACTTTTATTTAAGGGTTAGGTACTTCTATAATTTCTTTGTAGTGGGCTAGAATATGCTTTTGGAAAACTTTGTCTCATATGATTACTCTGCTGACTTTCAGAAAGGAGACTACTTTGGCCTTGGTTAGAGATGACCTTTATTTCTGATGACAAAATTTATTAGAAAGTCTTGAAGTGGAGAGAGTTTATTTTACCATTTGATATTTCTAAGTGAATAAAGATATCTTTGTAAAACTCAGGCTTGAATGAGTGGAGGATCGTCTTAAATGCTGAATTTTTCTGCCTGTTCATGTTTTCAATTAGTGTATATTTTTGTATAGTAGGTGATTCAGCTTGCTTTGTATTCTGTTATCACAGAGTCACACTCATAAATAATTACTTCAGAAAGCCTGGGACTGCTCTGGGACAGTAGTTATGGAAAAGGGGTATTACTCTTTCAGGTGATCTACTGCTTAAAATCTTGGAATTCCACAAGTTTCTGTAATTGTAACGATTCCTCTGTTGGGCTGGTTGATACAGCCATTAAAATAATTGAATACTGTTGCAAGGTAAGCTGTAATCTTATTTGCAGTATTTTGAACACTTTTTCTCAGTAAGCCCGTTATTGAGTCATGGTTTCGGACTCTTGGCCCTTTCAAGAAAATAGGATTAAGACTTTTTTGAGTTTGTGTTCTTAAGACTGCTGCAAATTTAGGAATGCCACGAGCAAATTAATGTTCTCATGACCGCAGTCGAGAGGATTTTAATTTTGTACTGGTCTATCAGCCTTTCCTGTGTATGTTCTAAAGAATATTCTTTTATGCTTCTTAATCAAAGGGGTGTGGGGGTGCATGTATGCAGACGCTCTCAAACCTGTGACTTTGGGGTGTAAAGGTAAAAACGATTGCTTCATACCTAGCAATTTTAGTCTGCTTTCAAGACTAAAGGCACTGTCAGGCTGCACTGAGAAGCTGTTCCTTCCTTAAAGTTTAGTGTGGTCATGGAATTGTGGGCCTCGATGGAGCAAACTTTATTCCATTTACAGATGAACTGCAGGCGTTGAAGTTTGAGAAGAGTTTTCAGGCAGTCTTTTTTTCTGGAGGTTGCAGCTGCCACTGTTTTATTTTCCCTCTGAGGAAGACAATGTAATTGGTTATTCTAGAAACACAATGATTCTGATAGCCAAAGATGAGGTGGTTCTTCCATATTCTGTAACTCATACTTACTGGTTTCCCTCCTGCCCCATCTCATGCAGGAAGAATTGGTAATGGTCAAAAATGCTGTGATGGCCTTAGAGTAATGTTTATTTTTGTTGTGAAATGAAAACTTGAAAGGTCTTTGAAATCCTGCTTTTTCCTTGAAATTATTTATTGGCAGAATACAACTTTTAGATTAAAGTAGAATCTACAAAAACATATTGTTATATCACTGATTCAGAAAAGTCTAATATTCCAACAAGTATTAAAATAATTATTATTGTAAAAATATGCTGTAGTCTTGATAATTTTCAGGGTTAGATAGGAGAAGTTCTGTTCAGCAATTTAAAGCACCATAGATCTGGTTTTTTGAATTATACAGATGTTTCATTTATGTGACCAAATCAGAAAGTGCTTTTGATAGTCAGATACAGTGTGAAAGATAAAGTGTCAGAGAACCTTACAGGCTCATTTCCCCAAAGTTTGCAAGAGAACTTTCTTGCTGAAGTTGTTCAGCAAATTTGGCCGTTGAAGGGTTCTAGAAGGAAAGCTTGGCCACTGTTGGATCTTATCTGCAAAGCAGTGTTTAATATTAACTGACATCTCGTGGTGTTTTTTTTCTCTTCAGTTAACTTTCTAGGAGGGTTCCAAAGACAACTTCAGTTCTTGTGAGGAATGTATGTCCCAATAATGAAACTCTTGCATTTAAAAGGTTTATTTCCAATAGTGGAAAGGTCCTGTTAGTCCAATAGACTGGCAAACGCTGTCTGATGTGGTAGGCAGACAGCACTTTGTCTTCACTGGTTTTGGGCCTAATTTTTGTTTTGCTTGTTTGGATTCTTTGTGAGAGTTGGTGATGTAAATGATTTTGCTGGTGAAAGGAACAATGAAAACAAAAGATTTTTTTTTCTAGTACTGACTGGCACTAACAATGTTTCCTAGCAAACAAGCATGTCTTTTCTCCTATAGTGAATTTCCATTCCTTAGAGAATTTCTAAAATTAGCTTTTATTTCTGGGCTATTACTTTCTATTTTAATGTTATAGTGGAAATTATTGACAATCAAATCTTGTTAGATTTTTTCAGTAAACTAGTTTTCTTCACATTTTTGTATCTGAACCATTTCTAATTGCTTGTTATTTCCTGGCCCTCCTCATTTACATCCTTTTCCTTTCTCCTTTAGGCGAAGCTTAATTTTCGAGAAGGATTTTGCAAGAGAGGTTTCCCATCCTTATAGTGTAAAGGATTAAATTTCATCATGACCTTCTTTAAGCCAGTAGCAAAGGTGTTTTGTTAATCATATGAGCTGATTGCAAATAAAATCTTAGACATATGGGACACCCTTAAAAGTCAGTGATAAGACTATTGTAGAAGACTCTTAAAGTAATGTTTTGCATACCTGCATATGTCTTTTTATGTTCTGAAAAGTCTGTTTTCCCTGGTTCTTGGCTTTCAGGCTGAGAGTGGTGGAAGGATAAGAAGGGAAACATACTTTCATAGAAAGCTCTGTAACATTAATGATTGAGCTTTGTATTGAAAGTAGTCTTTATTGTCACTGAGAGTGGTCAGCTTTGCTAAAAGTTTGTTTATCTCACTTTGTGGAGGCAGATGTTTTATTGTCTATTGCTGCTTGAGGTTATTGGAATAATTCTTTATTGGATGGAAATGGTGTTCAGTTTGTTCTTCATCCCTGTCCTTTATGGCTAATGACCTTCTTAAATTGTTTCTAGTCTTTGCTGATTTTCTCATCTAGCAACTGAAGGCACATACCTGAATTGTTATAGTACTTACCTTAATGTTTGGCATCAACAGCCAATTAAAATGGGTTTCTTCTTTGTAGCCAGTCAGAGAAATAGTTGTGACCATTTTAGACCAAGACTTCTTGGCTGAAATAGCTTTAAGACAGTAGTTAAACTGAGTCTCTTTGTGTAATGTAACACTTGACGTTCTTTTCTAAGTTGCTTTTTTTCTCTTCTTTGTACAATGTAGTTTTTGTTTTTTACTCTATTAAAAGGCATGCAGTTGCTGTCCCTACTTAACTTTATGTATGGCTTGTTCTGTAACACTACTTTTCTATATTAAAGAGTTTTTTTCTGAAGGGAGGGGTCATTCAGGTTTTTGCTTCTGAACTTCTGTGGGTTACTTTAGTGTGGGACTTAGCTGTGCTGCCTGGTTTTGAGTCCTGTAGTTATTCTTCTGTATTCCTGCTGAATATTCTCAGATTTGTATTTTTCCTAAAGCATGAGCACTAGAAGAAAAGACAGCAGCGCAGCACTGTTCTCCTGGTAGGGAGTCAGGTTGGAAGGGACCATAGTGGCTTGTCTGGTGCAGCCTGCTCCAGCAGGGTCATCCTAGAGCACAGGGCACGGGTTTGCATGCAGACAGTCCTTGGATGACTCCACACCCTCTCAGGGCAATCTGTTCCAGGGCTCAGTCACACATAGTAAAGAAGTTCTTCCTCATACTCAGGTGGAACTTCTTGTGCATCAGTTTTTGCCATTGCCTCTTGTCCTATTGCTCAGCACCACTGAGAAAAGCCTGGGCCCATCCTCTGACACCTCGCGTGAGATACTGACAGACATTGAGGAGATTCCTTCTCAGTTGTCTCTTCTCAAGGCTGAACAGGCCCAGCTCCCTCAGCCTGTTCTCATAAAAGTGGTGTTCCAGTCCCTTAATAATCTTTGCAGCCCTCTACTGGACCTGCTCCAGGGGCTCCTGGTATTGTAATTAGATGGCATTGAAAAAAAGAGTGATGTAAAGAGAAGGGATTTTATAATTTGTGCCTCAAAGAACTTAATGAAATGTAGTGAAAGTATTGCAGTGAAATTTGTGTGCATTTAGTTTTGCGTAATTCTGAAGTTGTTTTCAGAGCTGTTGTCTGGTGTAATAGAAGGTTCTTTATGTTGAAACATAGTAATTAAGTGATACAGTTTCACTGAAAGCTTCTCAGCTTGAAGAAGACAACTATTAAAAGGGCAGAATGTGCTCATGGAAAGAACAAAAGTCCTCACTAAAGACAAAAAAAAAAAAAAAAGGAAGGCAAGTAATATAAGAAGTTGCTGTTCAAACAGAACTTTGTCTTCTTCTAGTCTTTTCTCTTGACCGCAAATGCTCAATGAGAAAATGAGAGTAACTTTAACCAACTATTTTCAAAATAAGGTTAAATACTCAGTCAGTTTTGCTCACTCAAATTTTCCTGAAGAACTTTCAGTTAAAGGAATAAAGAGGGCCAATAATGACCACATCTCATCCCTACTGTCACTCCCTTATGTGTAACGTAGAATTGGCAGATTTTTGGATATGAGTCTTGCTTAGTTTCTGCAGTTTCCTGGGTCAGTGGAAACGTATTGCAGCATCCCAGTTTTGCCTCTTCCATGGGCTGTGGAACTATTCTATGATACAGAAAGATTTGAGTGTCTTTGACTGAGGGAGCAACCAGGTTTCCAAGCTTCTGGACTATGAAATGTTACACAAAAGTCTGGTGCTGCTGCACACGTGTTTTTCAGTAGCTCTTTCTGAACAGAAATAGCTGGTAGTGCTATTTGTTCCTTGTGTTACCTTTGCGTATTCCAAATACCTTACAAAATTCTGTTCGTTATGGACTTAATTACAGAGATGTCTCTCTTCCTGAGCTGAGGGTGACTAAGCTTAGTGTCTCAGTGTCCTAGTGGCAGTCTTGCAAGTGTGAAGAAACAAGCACCTAATTTTCCTTAGAGGAAAGCGTCAGTATATGTTTACAGGTATCTTAAATGGGTAGGCTTGGAGATTGTCTGAGGTAAGTCACTTCAGTTTATAGTTTCACCTGAATTTCCATATGGGTGCCCCTCCAATGCTATTTCTTTTTTGGCCTCTTAGTTGTTGTGCAGGATGTATTTAAAATGTATTGAGAATCCCAAATGTCTTTATTTTCTTTCAACTAATTCTCATTTAACTCCAGAAGTTTCTAATAATACAGTAACTGCACTCAAGTGTTCCATGAGTGATTTAAAATTAGAAACTTTCTGATTATTTCACAGCATAGTTTGAAAACAAGTTTCCAGATGTCTGTAGAATTATGCGACATGTACAGATTTGAAGAGGAGTTCCTCCTCTGAATTGACACATTTTCAATCACTGGGTTCTTGGAAGGACTCCATCAATTTAATATCACTCTGCTTTTTGTGTGTGATGTAAAACACCTTTCTTTTGGATTCACATTCTCATTCTAAATTTTACTTCTTTTGTAGAAAGAATTGGATCAATCGGGTAGAAGTCATACAGCATTCAGTACTCAGTACTGTTGTTCTGTCAATCTTGTTAGGCTAACCTGATTCAAATACTGGCATTCAGCAAGTGCTTGTGGATGCAGAATTTGAGTAGTTGTTTCCTCTGGTTTTAGGTTGTGTTGTAGCATATATGTAAATTCAGATTACGTGTGCCTTGTTGAGAATTTAGTTACAGAAGAGAGGGAAAAATACTTTTTTAACTATCCTTATCTCTGAATGCAGCTTGCTTTCCATTGATATTTGAAGTTTGGATTAAACATTTTCTCTTTCACTTTCATTTTCTTAAAATGTTCACCAAGTTAAATGTGTATGTTTTTAAAAATATTCTCTAAATTCAGAGTTTCAGAAAACTTGTTAGTGGCCGAGAAATGTGTTCTGAGGTTTGTTCCATGTAATGATATGTCAATGGTTTTAAATTACAGTTTGATACAAGATGCATAACTCTCTCATTTTGACAGTTGTGCTCTCAAAGAGAAACTGAAAGCAAAGAGAGCCTTAGAAAGTGGTTGTGAAATGTTATCCTGTTAGTTTTTACCTGGTGGTAGGTTTTCTCTTTAATGACACAGTACCCAAATCCCTTATTTATACATGTGGGACTGATGTCAGCAAAGTACTTGGCCCATTGATTAACTGCAGTCACTCATAGCTGGAAGCCAATGTGTGTTAGAGATTATTAAACCAAGGTGAAGTGAAGTACTTAACTTGAAACTAAGTACTGTTAGCTTTTCTCAGACAAAACTTCCTAAATCACTGGGGGAACTACAAATTTCAAATAGGCAGTTGAGTACTACAAAATTTCACACCCAGGATTTTTGCAATTCATCTGTGGTTCCTCAAAAGCCACAGAGAAGTTAAACATTTCAGTCTTGTGCTGAGTGATCACTTCAGGGGGCTTAGTCAGAATATAGGAAGTCAGCTGTCCAGTGCAAGTATGGAAATTATCAGAAGAGCAACTGCAATAGTTAAAAAATTTTTAGTGGATTAGAGGCTTTTGAACAAAAGAGAAAGTAGAGGACTAAGATTAAAGAAAGTGGGATTAAATTCTAGGCTTATCTAAGGAACAAAGTAGAGTAGTGGGATAGGATCAAGGGAAGGAGAAATTTGAAGCCTAATGAAGAAAGAAACATGGTAGATAATGTATGTGAGAAGCAGTCAGATGTGAAAAGATGCATTGGGAAGTGCAACTATAATAACTCTTAAGAGGATGGACACATTTAAATGTGTCATTCTTACAGTTACATTGACCAATTTATAACAGGAAACTGAAAGCCAGGTAAAGTAGGTCATATTTTTGCATGTAGGCCCGTAAAACAACAAATATTATTAGCAGAATTTAATGATGTCTTTTTCTTAACTCCTTCCTCAAAGTTAAGATGTCTGATTGAAATACACGTTCCCAAGCCATCCTGTCACGGTACTAGATAGTTGTAAATGGCTCTGAAAGCAGTTTGTTGCTGCTGATAGAGGAATAGTCTTTCCAGTAGGTGAAAATTAAATCTCTTTTGTTAACAGTCTTAATTTTTTCCATGGTAATCATGAATTTAAGTGAATAGCTTAAGAATGTACGTTTTTTTCTGTAGTTAGCAGAGATGTGTATCAGCGTCTGTTGCTTTCAGAAGCCTGTTTCTGTTAAGGGCTCTTGATTTACATACTATTTATACCAATTTCTCAGACAGAGGAGCATTGATGTAAAAACTGAGCCTTTGTTTAAGCATATCTATAGTAGAAATAGGTCCACTTAGCATTTGTGTTTTACTTTCCTGTTTAAAAATTAAAAAACCCAGAGCAGCAGCAAGTCTTGTTTCATATGAAGTACTTCCAAAAGCATGTAAGCCTGTTATCATGTTGCTGATGTGATACAAGAGGATACAAGAAGCCTTGAAGCTTCTGTGCTACTCTAGAGTTGCATGTAGTTTTTATTGGGCATGGTAACAATGCATAACAAGTGTAAACTATAACTTTTTTTAAAGAAAACAATTTTGTTTGATGCAATTATGTATAGTGCATGCTCAGCACCACGAATTTTTAATATTTGTTGTCGGACATTTTATGGTCAAACGTGCTGATGCCTAGAAGTTTGAGAGCTCAAGCACGTACTAGTGATGTTTAATGTATACATTCATCAGTACACAGATTATAAGACTATATACTAATTCATGTTAATTACAGAAAACTGGTTTTAGGAAAATTACACCTGTCCCAAATGCACCTTGTTGTTTTCTAATGTTTTTTCCTTTGCATAAGAATCACAGAAAATATTTTTCTAGTGAGAGTAATCTTGTAGTGTCCCTAAATATCATTGCAGCAGATAGATGGTTTTCATCAGTTTATCATGCTGTGCCTTGTTTGCTTAAATTTGAAACTGCAAGAGAAATCCTATGTACGTAGTAGATGCTTGTGGACATACGCTTGACAAATCTCTTCATGTTTTTGTAGCAAATGCTATAGACACTAACTTATTTATTTCCTAGGTAAATCAGATAAATATGATTCTAGAGATGTGGAAAGACTTCAGCAAGATGATAAATGGGTTGAAAACTACTTGATTTGGCGTCATGATGTTGTGGATGATACTTTAAAGATGATTGATGAAAGCTTTCAGTGGAGGAAAGAATACACAGTTAATGGTAAGCTATGTTACATAGTGATTTTGAAGATGCGTGTTGCTTTCCTATTGAACTACCACTGACCTCTACATGTAGTTTCATTTAGAACCTCTTAAAGGTTTGCAAGTACCACGGAGAGCTGAGCAAGAACTTTCAAAAAAGAAAAAAAAAAAGAGAGAAAAAAGTCTTGCTTTTTTCGTTGACCAGTAGTGTCTCAGTTTTGTTGAGGTTCCATATGTCTATTGGAAGGCTGTTTAAGAGGAAGGAAGGAAGCTGCTATCTCTTGTTTTGTCTCTTTGCATCATAGAGTAGAGTCCTAAAATAAAAGGCAAAAAACAAAAAACCCCACAGCAAACAGGGCTCTCTTGTTTGTTGTAATAGCACTGGTCTGGTACATTAAATAAAAGAGATCTCATTTTTGTGCTGTGAAAATATTTTGAAGGTGAATTCTATCTGGAGGACACTAAATTAAACAATAGAGCATGGTGGGGGAGGCTTCAAATATGAAAAAAATAAACATTGCAGTATTTTCTTAGGTAGTTTTTTTTCAATTATTCTTAGGTCATAAATAGATCTTACTTTATAGCATGAGAAGAAGATAGTAAAGACTTGAAATTATCTCAATATTTACATTAGTTTAGTAAACACCTTGGAAAGTGGCTTATAAAGATGTTTTGGGTTTTTTTTGCTAGACTTTTGCATTTTTAGTGACTTTTGTTAAATTACAATGTGATTATTAATATGATTACTGAAATAATGTTTCACTTGGTTTTGCAGACTTGTCAGAATCTGTCCTTCCAAAATGGTTATTTGACATTGGTGCTCTCTTTCTGCATGGATACGATAAAGAGGGCTATAAGTTATGTAAGTTATACAGAATAGACTATTTTCAGTCATTGATCATTATTTTGTTTCCAGCATTTTATCATCTTGAAAAATAAGCATTTTAAGAACAGACATAGGAATTTTTTGGCTACTGTTTTTACTTAAAAAGGTAACTGGGTAATAAAGTATTTTTTTATCATAGAATCTGCTGATTTGGAAGGGACCCAGCAGGATGATGGAGTCCAACTCCTGGCCCTGCACAGGGCAGCCTCAGAATCACACCATGGGCCTGACTCTCAGACAGGCTTGGTGATGTGATCACTGTCTTAAACAAGAATATAATAGCTTAATGTATGTTCTGTGTTTGAATAGGGGTTTCTCTTAATCTTGAAATACAGTCTAGCTGACATGCTGTATTTAAAAATATTTGTTTCTTTACATGAAACAAAATACTTTTTATTTTAGTTTTGCAATTGGAAGTAAAAGACATGGAGAAGAAATCTGTTTTTTACTAAAAACCTTCCAAGTTTCAGGGAGAAGAATATTGGGCATATACAGAATTATTTTCAGGCTTGTCTGACTTTGATACTGTAAAGGTAGTAAAAATGAAAGCTACTTTTCACATTACTGCCCTGAATATTTCTTTTCTCATTTATTGTATAATCAGTAACTTGGTTTCAGACATTTTTATAAAGTCTTTTACTCTGAATTATGCTTGTAGGCTGTTTTTTTTTTTTCATGGAAAGACAAGTTTTTGTATGACTCATTTTTTTTTTATTCTGGAAGGATATGTCCTGGGCTTATTTATACAATGTTGCTCACCTCCTGGAATTTTTCATTTTATTTTAGAAAGATCTGATGCTTTTTATATAATTCTTAATGTGTGTATAGATAGTTTTCCAAAGCATATCAACTGCAGTGCTGTAGAAAACCTAAGCAGAAAAGGAAATGTTATTTTTACAGCAATACTTAGAACATATGCTGAACATAACATTGTCTGAAAACCATGTGATTTAATTTTAAATTACAAAATGCTAATCTAGGTAAGTAGTCTTTAAATATACAAAGAGTGGTTTTCCACTTTAATGTTTCTTCTGGGGTGTAGTTCTTTGTATTTTCAATTTCTAAAAAGTTACAGTAAAAAATGTGAGATATGTGGGGTATGTGAAGAGGTGTGCAGTTGTTTTTCTGACTTGTCCTGATTTTGTGACCACTAAACAATGTAGAATACAAACTCAGAGGTGTTAATACATTTCAGTGCATCCTCTATAGTTTTTTGCATGATGCTTTCTGTTAGCTTGGATCTTTGTTTCAACATTTGTCTATGTTTTTGTCCAAGTTTGGTTCAAAGTGAAACATCACACAAGAGATCCTAAACAGCAACTTGACAAAAAGAAACTGGTCGCTTTTTGGTTAGAACATTATGCCAAGAGAGATCATGGGAAGCCCTTAACAGTGGTGTTTGACATGGCTGAAACTGGAATCAGTCACATAGTAAGTGTTTTTACTGTCTTGTCTTGATTGTTTTTGGAATTATTTAACCTGCTTTTGGAATTATTAACCTTTCCCACAAAAACAGAAGTCCCTGTACAGTCTGTGACACCTGAATAACTTAACAATCATTGAGATCAGTAATATGCAGAGCTTTTTCCCATGACATGAGCAGTTTCCAAAATTTTCTGTTACATATTAAACTTTGTCTTCTGCAACATGCCGAAAACTTGCTTTTAGTTTGATAACTGAGCTGAGTCTAAGCTGGTTTAGATTGCAAGGCTGAGATCTTGCCTATCAGTACATATTTATTGATTTAATCTCATAACTAAAAATCTCACAGATTTTCTATAGATTAAAAACCAAAACATATTTTTATAGAATAATTACATTTTTCTTACCAATTGCCATGCCGCCCTGTTATTATAAGAATGGGTGAAATTTGTATCTTTGTGCTTTTTTTTTCTGGTGGTGGTGGTATGGCAAGAATTAATATAAGCAAAAAAACCCCAAACCCAACTCCAAAAACTTGCTTATATCTAGCATAGGCAAGATTATTAATGTTGTATTAGGACCTTGCAGCTGTGTAGTACAGGGCCACCAGCTTATGAGGAGGTATTTTGACAAGTAAATATAGTGCGATTCTGTTTTGCAAGGCCAGTGCTCTTACCTGTGCAGTGAGAGCTGTCTGTTTGTGCTCCTAAAGATAATACTCGAACTGTAGCTTTATAATAAGAGGAATAAAGAATTGTAATAATTTCCTTGATGTGAAAGACTAATCTGATTTGGGTTTTATGAAGTATATCCTGAAGCAGCTTTTTTTCCCATGTTTCTTTGGGACTCCCAGAGACAAAATCTCAGCAAGTGCTGTCTGTAACTGTCCCATTGTACAGTCTTGCTTTGTACATAGTATGTTTATCAGAGAACAGGAATATTTTTTAATGGCTGTTTGTAGCTATGTAGAGTAATTGATAAATTTATCCTAAAGGAAAAAGAACTTGGATCTCTGAGTTTTTTTCCAGAGCATGCCTCATTTGTTTGTTCTGTTGCTATGGACATCTTACTATATCACTTTTCTCACTGATATGCAGGAGAGAATTCTGATAGCTCATGGCTTGTCGCACCAGTTCAGGTAGCTAGAATAGATGCAGTTATTGAATGGTCTGTGAAATCTGCACTTCTAATTCCAGACTTTAATCAAAATAATGGATCTATCGTTCTGCTGTCTGATAGTGCTGCTTTTGGATAGGCAGCAGAATAGAGAGCAGCATCCTGATTAATGGAGATTCTAATCATTCTAACCTATCACTGTGTTTGTGCTGTTAAGTGAAAGATATTGCATTTGGTACAAGCAGCAGACAGTTGAGATAAATGCTTCTATTAGAGGCCGCCTTCTGCCTGTAAAGATGTCAAGCTTTCGGTTAGTTTCTAGTTGCTGAAGCCACTTAAAAAGCTTTCGGGTTGTGGGTAGTCCTCTTACACAATTTTAGTTTTTTGGGGTTTTTTTTCACTCTGTCCACAAATGATTTGGTAGTGTGTTTATATAACCCTAGGAGCCCCTTCCCCGTTCTTACTGTTATGACATGCTTTGGATCCTCAGCCAGAAACATTCTTTACTGTTTCTGAAAGTAGTAGTAGTGATCACTTCTGTTAAAAGGACTGGGGAAAGTACTCGTGGCAGGCTTCCCACCTGAGTAGCTTATTGTGGTAAGATATCTCTTACTTTATTTCTGTACCTGTTTAATAAAAAGCATTCCTTGCCCTTTACTGTGTCGCCAGTTCCATTATACCTGGATTTTGCAAAGGAGACTGACTGTACTATTTCTGTGCAGTTGCTCATTGGATAGAGGCATCCTGAAAATGAGTGGTATAGAAGCAGCTCTTTTGAGTGCTGTCTCTGCCCGCAGTTTCTCTGCATGCCACCAACTAATACTAAACCCAACAATTCTCTTCAAAGAAAAACCTATTTTTTTTCCTTTGGAAATATAATACTGAGTGCAGTAGTATTTTGAACAGGATGCAGGGTAATTGTTGACAGGAAATTTCAGTATATTGAGTACTCTTCCACCTGTCAAGCTTCTCTAGTACTAAAGATTTACTTTTCCTGTATCTTTCCTGCACATCTTGAGTCCTGTTGATACTCTGCAGTAGTTTAGATACCTTAGTTATTGCACTGATCATAGGTCTATTGACTTCTTTCTTAGATCGTAAGGGGAAGTGTGGCCACAATCCTGCAGCAGTTTAATGAAGGAAAAAGCCCTGCATTGTGTTTTAAGGATGTTTATCGTGTATGTAAAATTTAAACATAGCTGACTACAATATAACTATCTTGTGCTATTCATTAAATGCCCTAACTAAGCTTCTATTTTTTAATATTTTGGTTTGCTTTGCATTTATGCTGTGGTTTTTTTTTAGGACTTGGATTTTGTCCGGTTTATTGTCAACTGTTTTACAGATTATTACCCAAACTTCCTCAGTAAGTATTGTATATTAAATAATTAGCATTGTAGACTTGTATAACAAAAGCATTTCATAATATGATAGAAGACGGGGAAGATAAAAGGTTTTTTTCATGTGTTTTCTGGGGTAACTTCATGGAACATGTGAATGTTAACAGAGTCAGGATATTCTTGTGTCCTTACGTCAGCACAACTTTGTATTGTGAATAAACTTTACTTTCATCAAAAATCAACTGTCTTTTTGTGAAGTAATAATCTAATACATGTTTATACATAGTAAAAAACTATTATAAGCATATAATAGAAAGTTTTCCTCTGCTCCTTGTTACTTGCGTAGAAGCTTTACAAACTTTCATGGCAGTTTGTATCCTTTAGGATTCTCCAGGGGTCAAAGAATGAATGGCTCTAGAAAATTATGGGGAGCAATGGTTTATCCTGAAAATGAGTAAGACACTTAGCCCTGCATACTTGCCAGCTAATTTTTTTATGCATAGGCAAACACTGCATAGTTTATGCTAGCTCATCTTCAGTATGTTGTAAATTTTAGGTGAAAATATCTGAATATTGAAATTCCATACAGCAACTGCTTAAACTCTGAATATTAGATTTTGGCTTTCTGATCAAAGTTCAAAGCTTTGATCAAATTTCAGACTTAAAGGCAAGTGCAACATTGTTTTTTGTATTTTGACATTCATGAGGTAAAAATATTGGGACACAAGTATTTTCAAATGTCTAAGCTAAAATAAAGAATATTTGGAAAAATAGATATACAAAGACTTATGGTTATTTGTTTCTTTGTGAAGTAGGGGGTGCTGAATATACTTGTTAAACTTTCTTGTGTTCAGTAGCTGCTTTTCTAGGTCAGGTTGAGATCTTGCCTTTCTTTGCCTTATTTGTGAGATGAGTTATTAGTACCAATATGTCAGAAAAATAATATCCCAGGAAGTATATAAACAATGTGTAACTCAGAATTTCATTACCTGTTTTCCAAGCAAACAGCTAATGTTTCTGAATAGCAATAGGTTTGTACAAAATTGCTTTTATAGGGAAGTGAATGTGGAGGTTTGTAAAAGTGAATATTTACTTTTTACATGAACGTTATTGCTGTGCTGGCTCTTAAACAGAGAAATACCTAGCACTTGGTATTCAGACTTTTTTTTTCTTTTCAGCAAAGATAGTAATATTTGAAATGCCATGGATAATGAACGGTAAGTTATTTCTTTTTTTTTTTTCTTTTCAGATTGTGATAACTTTTAAAATTTAGCAGCATAAATAAGAAGCATTTTTCTCCTCTGTGTAGATACAGATGAATAATGGAGTTTTTTAAACATGCATCTTTAAATCTGTCAGTTTAAAGGCTGCATACTTTTTATTTTTCCTTCTATCATTGTATTTTGGATCATACTTTACACAAAGTCTGTATTCATCCCGTTGTTTTTAACAGTTAGCAGACCTTGATAGATAGTCTATTCCTTGAATGCTTCTAGCTAGAATCCTTTCAGGAATCCTATCATCAACAGTGATGGCAACTTACAACCAGCTCAAAACTAGAATACACAGTTTGATAGATGCCTGACACTGCATGCTGATGTGGTTACATTTGTTCTGATATGGGTACTTCAATAACTATCTGTGACTATAATATACAGGATGAATATGCTATTCCTCTATTGTTGCCATATGAATACATATTTTTATGTTGGCTTTATATTTTCCTACGTATTCATGTTTTGCTATCACTGAAATAACAATGGTCTTTGTAAATGCTTTGTAGATCTAAACAGCCTTTAAATCAGCAAAACATTTCAGTGAGGAAGAGTGTGTATGTATCTTTCCCGACCTTCCTCACTCAGATTTGGAAATATAATTGGTTCTACTCCTTCAAAGTACTGAATAAAGGCTAAATTCCAAGACAACTGAGTTGTCAGTTATTAAATTAAAGATACTCTTTCAATTTTCTCTGTAAATAATAACTTTTTTCCCTTGCATTGCTTATTCCAAGTATAATAGATACTTTCAGAGCAGGTTCTGCAATATCTTGAGGGATATAACTCACTTGTGCTATGTAAGATCTACCAATACACTGAAAAAAACCATACAAAAACAAAATAACAAAACTCCCTTCCTGTTAACTCATGTATACCTTTTGTTTTGTTTGGTGTTTTGTTTTGTTTTTTAAAGCTGCTTTTAAAATTGTGAAGGGTTGGCTTGGCCCAGATGCAATAAGCATGTTAAAGTTCACAAACAAGAGTGACGTGCAGGAATACATCAGTGGAGAGTATCTGCCACCTCACATGGGTGGAACTGTAAGTATAATAACATTTCATGTTCCTGTTGTGATAGACTGAGACACCTACATAAATCCCATATGTGGGGTTGAGGATTGGCATTTCACAGATGGGAGATTTCTTGAAATTGTTTTGCCAGTGATAATTTTAAAATCACGGTAATATAAAATAGGTTAACTTCATGAGAATTTGGTATCTGAACTCTTAAGTACACAACTATTTTTTCTAAATCATTCATCCTCTTATAAGTCACTGAAAACCACTTAGTTTTTCAGACCTTTAAGAAAAAATATCTGTTTAAAATGTCATTCTTCCTTATAGTTTTTTTCCTCCCTGATGAATTAGAGATGGTGTTTTTGTGAAACAAGTTCTATGAATAGAAAGAAGGTTTCATGGTCCTCTGAGAGTTCTAGTCCTGCTCCAAAGCTATGATTCACTAGTTATATTGTACCTATTTTTCCTTTGTTGTCTCTAGGGCTGCATTTTAAGACATGGCTGTAGAAAATTCTTTTCAAAGAGTATAGCGGAGCTCCAAAGTGGTACAAGCAGCATCAGTTTAACAGAACCAGAATCCAGTTCTAGTGCAGTCTAAAGAGTGGAACAGCACAAGCATCTTGCACAACAGGTTCCACTTTTCACAAGGCTAGTAGATAGTATTGCATAATCTTTATAATAAATTCACAGAAAAATGATGCTTTAAAATGTTTATAGGCCATTTATGGTAGTTGAATAAGCTCACTGCAGGGGAGTTACTTTTAATTGTTCTTTTTCTACCTTTTATTTTCTGAAGTGCTTTTGGCGTTATGGCACTAACAATATCGAGAAAAGGAGGGTTGAGTTTCAGCAGTAGCAGGGGAGGACATGTTCTTTTGTATAGGAATTCAGGGTAGTGTTATTGTGGCCAGAACATATTAAACTTGTTTGGGGGACATAAAAGAATGTTACCTTGATTTTTACTTGACTGAGATTAGCAGCCTTTAAAAAGTGCATGTGACTCTTGAAGATAGCCTTTTTCTCCATGGAAAATTGCTCACCAACTCCCAGTCTCACATAAGAGCTTTCTCAGGTGGAAGAAAGCTGAAAGTGCTGCACTGCAGGAGTGGGCATTGAGGGAAGGGCTAATCATGTCTGAAGCGGCTTCAGTAAGGAATTGGATGTTGTTTAACAGTGGTTCTGGGCCTGGCTCCTGTGGTATTGTCCTGTTGTTGCAATAGAGGGGCAATTTTTTTTCCTCGCTAAAGCTGAGTATCTCCCATCTGCTTTTTTGACTATCTTACCTAATAGTTCATTATGTCTTTAAAGAAAGAACTTGTGGTTTTGCTAAATATCCTCCTGAAGCATCTGATGGAACGTGCAATCTTGGAGTTATCTTTAATCTTGCTTTGGGCCTGAAAGGTCTCGTTGCTGGTTAGTGATTGTTGATCAAGCTGGCTCCATGTTGCCCATCTTCTGAGAGCATTAACAAGTTTCAGAATCATGGAGGCAGCTTATCCAAATAATTTGTCTGGGGTAGGAAGTTGCAGTGGCAGAAATATAGTAGTAGAATAGTAGTAAACTTGCCCGACAAGGACTCCAGAGGTTTTGACAATTTCAGAAAAACAGTTGTATCTCTGCATATTAAGAGTCCTGTATTTTGAACCAGCACATGCTTTGTCTAACTACTGAGTTTCACTCGATGGGCGTTTTGGGCTATTAACCTCAGAACTGGCAGAATTTGGAAGAATCAGTAGCAAATACTGAGACTCCAAAATTGTGCTCTGGCTCTTTCTTCCCAAGATTTCTTCAATGTGTACAGTAAAGCAGGATCTTTGCATCTCTCTGGTAGCAAGGAGTTTTTCAGCAACCAGACAACAGACAACTTAATGCCTTTTCTCAGAATTTGACTTTTCTTGATGTGATTAACCTTGGCTTCTCTTGAGGCAACTAGATAGAGTACAATTCACCATTATTAGTATTGTGAGGCCTGGCATTTTTTCAAATGCAGTATCTGACTTGCACAAATTGATTCCTTCCATTTTTCTCTCAAGTGTTTGGTTTTGTTTGTGAGGGATTTTTTTTTTTTTGCCTCCTTCCAATTCTCTCTCTGTCATCTTTGATTTCCACATATTTAGTTACAGATATTCATATCTGCAATGAGCATAATGCCGGTGAAGAGCACAGCATATCTGTGCATCCTTTGTATTCAATACAGAACCTGTAAGACTCATCTTCTTTCTGCTGTGTCCCCTACTAGGATCCAACTTCGAATAGCCAGGTCTTGCCAGATGTAAACAACTAGTGGAGCAGATCATTTGGTGGGTTAATGTGGGGAGATACCTAGATTCCACTGCACTTATGTTCTTTGTATTCCAGAAGAATGTTAAAGACTAGTTCTGGAGGTAACAAAAAAAGTCCATAGAATTAATAATGTTGAACTTGGAGTCAGTGATTACTTTGCTTAACTAAGGGAACTGTTCTTTGTCTCTGTTGGAAGCCTCCAAGCTTCAGTGACTCAGTGAAGTTATCTTTAAACATGTTTTAAGTCTATCTCAGAGTCATTCAAAAGATGAATCAGAAACTTACCATAGCTTTAAAATCCTTTGATTGACTGTCAGCCAGCTGAGAAAGGAGGAATATTACATGCTTGATTTTAGACAACTAATGGACAGAGGTGTCTCCAGAGTATCAAAAGGATTAAAACTAATTATGGAAAGCAGGAACTTGGATTTTGCAGGACTTTGGAATACAAATTTGATCTAAGCTTCATTCAAATCCTCATCAGTGTCTGTTGGCTGTGGCTATTACCATACTGCTTATCCATACATGCTACATACTATGTACGTTTGAGTTGTTCTTGTCCATAGTGCAGAGAGGTAATTTTCTTTATAGCAGGTTTGTTTTGGAGAGCTTGTCAAAATTTCCCAAGACAGATCTAGGAGCAAGCTAATGCTAGCCTGCCTGGAAAATTATGGTTAGGTGCTCAAGAGCCACTTGGTAATATTTTTCATTTACTAATAAATGTGTACTAACTCAGTGTTTTCTGGCTTTTCTATCTATTGTATCGCACATTCTGCCATTTCCAGCTGTTGGGACAGTCCAGTTCTTAAGGCATACCCATTTCTGACTGACCAGGGAGATTTGTTGTCTCTTCAGTAATATTTTCTATAAGACTGATGTACATACAGTGTACACTTTGATGCGAGACACGTACACACAGTAGGGTTTTAATTTGTTGTTTTACCCAGTCTTTCTTTGTCAGAAGATGGATTTAACAAGGATGAATTGATCAACATTCTCTCAGCTGGTGCCAATGTGGAACAATGTGTGCAACTGCTGTGCTCTTAACCTGGGTATCTAAATTGATAGCCCACAGGTTTTTTTGGAAATACCTTATATAGGTCAGCGGCCTGAAGTTCAGACGTGGCTAAGCTTGCATATGACTCCATGGCCACTGTGTACATGTAATCTTAGAAAATATCACTACTATGATTAGGACAGCTCTACAAAAATTGCCAAAAATAGTAGCGTGAATTCTTTAGATCTGCTATAAAAAAAGAGCCATAAGTCTATAGAATACATGTATCAGGCATTTAATAAATCTGTCTTGTTTACCTGGCTGAGGTTTTCACCCTGTTAATAGA
The DNA here is from genome assembly GCA_013397755.1 of Cnemophilus loriae. Lineage (NCBI taxonomy): Eukaryota > Metazoa > Chordata > Aves > Passeriformes > Corvidae > Cnemophilus > Cnemophilus loriae. The sequence goes on from VZTF01000410.1 coordinate 835,520, forward strand.
TACACCCATGCCACTGAAACTTGTGCACTGTGACTATGAAGTGTGGGACTTTGAATTGTTCCACTAATGAGATTCTGTTCAGCTGTTGAAGGTATCCAGCAGCATGGATTAACAAGGCCAAGTAAAGCATGCAGCAAAATTAATTTCTCTGTGTTACGACCACTTTGTTACGTGCCCTTTATCCTATGCTGGGAGGGAGTGAAAAGACTTTGTTGGTGTAGTGGTTTGAGTTTGCTAATCCAATTTAAGTGCAGTAGTCTAAACTCAGGCCTATCATTCAGGACATTTCCCTCTGTGAGATAAGGATTAGGAGAAGCAAAGCAGGCTCAAACTTTAAAGAATATAAAGAAAGTTTTATTAACAGAACTAAAAAGGAAAAAAAAAGCAAATAAAACAAATAATAATTCGATTAAACCTTCGGGAAACCTCTCCTCCCCCCAAGTTTCTCTTTCAGATATTTCCCCACTGCCAATGCAAAGACACCAAACCGGATCTTCCAGTCAGTTTACCACCTCTAGAATAACCTTTCTTCAGTTCAC